>JAWZSL010000255.1:0-30877 GCA_034769285.1 Lutjanus argentimaculatus | reverse complement strand
TAAAAAAAAATGTAAACATTAACATCAGTCAGCATTGTAAAACATACATTCCTGCGAAACATAAGGTAAGAGGTAACACATTATAAAATAAAACACTTGAAATACCAGCTTTAGCACTCGATTTTCAGCCCTGAGCACACTTAAGAATTAACCAGAACATTGTGCTCATGTAGTTTTAACTGATGAATGAACTCAGTCCTTGTACCTAGGATTTGGCTTACTGACACGACCTGAACGTGTTTTGTACAGACTTGCAGTTGTGTGTAAGGGTAACTTTGCTTGAGGAGCCTCAGGCCGAAACTGCTCAGTGTCCATCGATTTTTGTTGTTCACTCGTAAGTGCATTGTGGTCTGTTGACCCAAGTCCAGTATCCTGGTGGTCAGTGTCACTTGGATCGAGCTGTGTTGGGGGAGGCTCAGCTACAGGTAGAAGTGTCGGCGATTCCTCCTGTATAGCTTTCCTTCAGAATGAATGAGGTAAGATCTGGGCTCTCTGCAAACTTCCTTCACCATACCTGTTCGGTTGTAACCTTGTGGGGTCTGCAACCTGACAACCTGTCCTTCCACCAAAGGGTGAAGTGGCCTGCTTGATTTGTCATAGTACAACTTCTGTGACAGTCTCTTATTGAGAAGCTGGGTTTTCACTTGCTGAGGTTTATGCATGTGTGGTTCTAGCAGCTTCCTGGAGACGGGAAGAGTAGTGCGTGTCTGTCTTGACATGAGTCTGTGTGCAGGAGAACCAAGCTTCTTGTCACGCGGCACATTTCTGAGATTTAGCAGGTTGAGAAAAACATCTGTTCCATCTCTGTGAGACTTTTCCATGAGTTGTTTTGCACTGCGATCAGCTCTTTCAGCTAACCCATTGGATTGAGGATACTCTGGGCTGCTGGTGACATGAGTGAAGTCCCACTGAGTGGCAAAGTCTTTAAAGCGCTGACTAGTAAACTGTCTGGCGTTGTCTGATATGAGTGTGTGAGGAGCTCCATGAACTGAAAAGTGTCTTTTGAGTTTTGTGATGACTGATGCAGAGGTAATGTCACGAAGCAGGTCAATCTCATACCAGCCTGAATATGAGTCTACTAGCACCAAATACTGCTGGTTGCGCCATTCAAAGATGTCTGTTGCTACAGTAGACCAGGGCAGGTCTGGAACTGGATGCAGCTGAAGTGGTTCTCTTTGCTGGTGTGATTTTGTGCTGTTACATACAGAGCATGACTGTGTTTCTTTGTTGATGTCGTCGGTTAATGTAGGCCAGAAAACTATGCCTCTTGCTCTCCTTTAGTGGCTTCAGCACCAGGATGTCCTCTGTGCATGATGCTAATGTACTCTTTTTGTAATGTAAGAGGAATGACAGCTTTGTGACCTTTCATAATGACCCCATTTTCAATAGTTAGTTCACCCCTGAAGGGAAAATAGGGACGAACGGCCGGTGGGAGACTGCGCTGTTTCTTGGGCCATTCCTGCCTGATGAAGGTACATAGTGTCTGCAGGGTTGTGTCATCTGCAGTGTGTCTCTTTAACTCCTCAAGGCGAGAAGAGGATATGTAGCTGACTGTCATTACATCAAAGCTGTCCTCTTCATCAGTGTGCTGAACTGTAGAACTCTGTGGAGCTCGCGACTGAGTGTCAGCCAGGTGCATTTGTTTTCCGCTTTTGTACATAAGAGTAATGTCGTACTTTTGAAGTCTTAACATCATCCTTTGTAATCGTGCTGGTGCTGCATGTATGGGCTTTTTGAGAATGGAAACCAAAGGCTAGTGGTCTGTCTCGATGGTCACAGGTTTGCCATAGATGTAATCGTTAAACTTTGAACATGCAAACACCACTGCCAACAACTCTTTCTCGATTTGAGTGTATCTGGTTTCTGTGTCAGTTAGTGTCCGTGAAGCATAGGCCACAGGATTCCCTTCCTGCAAGCATGCTGCGCCAAGCCCATACTGTGAAGCATCACAGGTAAGTGTCACAGGTTTGCTGACGTCATAGTATGACAGAACAGGAGGGCAGGACATGTGCTTCTTCAGTGCTTCAAAAGCATTTTGCTGCTGCTCATGCCAAGTCCACTCTGTGTCTTTGTGTGTGAGTTGCCGCAGAGGTGCTGTCAGTTGACTGTAGTTTGGGATGAATTTTCCCAGGTAGTTGACCATCCCAAGAAATCTTTGCAGAGCTGGGACATCTGTTGGCACTGGCATGTCACTGATGGCTTTTGTTTTGGAGGGGTCGGCTTTGAGTCCCTCACTGGTGAAAACATGACCAACATAGCTGACCTGGTTCAGTCGGAACCTGCACTTGAGAGGATTCAGCCTCAAGTTCACCTCTCTGGCTCGGTTGAGCACCTTTCTCAAGTTGGCATCATGTTCCTCCATGTTTTTCCCTCCGATAATTATGTCATCGACTATGATCGCACAGGGGTACCCAGCAAAGATCTGCTCCATGGAGCGCTGGAACACTTCGCTGGCAGAATTGAGTCCAAATGGCATTCTTAAAAACCTGTAGCGACCAAAAGGAGTGCTGAAGGTGGTAAGCATTGAGGATGTTTGGTCAAGTGAAACCTGCCAAAATGAGTTCTTTGCGTCCAAGACAGAGAACACTGTTGCGTTTGACATGTGTGCGGCCACTTCTTCCACAGTCCACATAGGATGATGTGGCCTCTTTAAAGCAGTGTTCAAGTCTCTTGGATTGATGCATATTCTGATTTCATGTTTGTCCTTTTTATTAGTGGCAACCATAGATGACACCCAATCAGTCGGCTCTGAGACAGGAGTGATGACACCTTTCTCCATCCTGTCGAGCTCAGCCTTGACTTTGTCTTTCATAGCCACTGGAATGCGATGTGCAGGATGGACAACAGGTCTCACATCAGGGTCGAGTGTCATGGAGTAGGTTACAGGTAGCTTTCCAAGCTCATCTGAGAAGAGATCGCTATATTCTGTTTGAATCTGGTGGGACAGATCATCATCAGTGGGGCTTAACTGGTGAACATCTTTACTGAATGAGACTAGCCCCATTTGCCTGCATGCTCGAAGCCCTAGCAGTGGCAAAACCTTTTCTTGAACGATGTAAAATGGCAGCATGTATGGCTGTCCCTCTAGGTGACACTGCAAGCTAACCATACCAACAGTCTTAATTTTACTGCCTCCATATGCGACAAGGTTTGTAGATTTAGTGCATGCTTTTATTTGTTCCTCACATTTTAGCTGCTCAAATGACTCTTTTGACATGACATTGCACTTGGCACCTGTGTCAACTTTAATTTCCAATGGTTTGTCATTTACTTGCACAGTGACAAAAGCTTCATCATTTTCCTCTATCTGTGCAGCAGTTGAGTCAAGTTGAAGTGATATGCCGTTGACATAAAATGTCTCATCTGTGGTGCTGTCAGCATGGTAGGGCTCCAGCTGATGAACAGTCCTCCTAGGTCTTTGCCTGTTGTAGGTCTGTTGTTTTGATTTGCAGCATTTTTTAAAGTGATTCCACTTTTTGCAGGTGTGGCACTGTTGGCCAAAAGCTGGGCATTTGTCTCTTTTAGCTGCATGGGTACCTCCACAGTTGTTGCAGTTAGAAATGCTCTTTGTCCCCGTTTTGTCAGACTGATTTTTTACTTTTGTGTCATGAGTTTGCTTTCTCATGAACTTGGCTTGGATTGCATCTACATTTGTGGCTGAGTGCTGTGGAGAAGCCAGCGTTTTATTGTGCTCTTCAGTCATTTCATGAATTTGACATATGGAAATGGCTTTAGTGAGAGTCAAATCACTATCACGCAGGAGCACCTTTCTCAGATTGTCATTAATTATGCCACAGACCAGTTTATCCCTAATAAGTTCCTCACAGAGATCTCCAAAATTACAGTTTTTCACTTTGATCCTTAAATCACTGACGTATGATTCAATTGTCTCACCAGCTTTCTGATTCCGTGAGTTGAACTTGTGTCTTTCCATGGTGACGTTAGTATGAGGGTTACACATCTCCCGAAATTTCCTCTTGAGACATTCTGGGTCCTCTTTGGATTCCGCTGGGACAAGGATTCGTCCTCCCTCGCCGGGCTCCCTCACCTCTCCTGCATACACAAAAGACCGTTCACATTCATTGGCCTCCGGTCCTGCCAGATTGAGGAGGATGTATGCTTGTGTGCGGGCCGGCTTGTCAGAGTGTGCCGCCGCAATGAAAATGTCATATTCCTGTTCAAAGATACGCCAGTTCTCGGCGATGCTACCGTCAAACACGAGGGGGTCTGGCCGCCGGAATCCATCCGCCATGTTTTCTTTACAGGTTAGCTGCGCCGGCTATCAGGTAGAGTTGTCCTCGCTCGAAAAAGAAAAACAAGTTGAAAAATGCACAGTCTGTAAAAAAGGTCCATAATGAGTCTTCTGACACCATGTTGGATGCTCGTGTCAATAAAAACACCTTTTAATAACTTGGAACTTAGTTTATTGACTACGATACCGAGGATGCAATAACAAGCAGACATAGCAACACCCAGTGCGCATGCGCATCCTTACATTCTGCAACTACGGTGTCTGCAATGGCTCAACATAGATTGGTGAGAACAGTGTGACTGATCTACACCGTTCAAATCTTTTGAGTAAATTCAATATTGTAATGGAAAAATACTCTTGGAGTATATGAGTATTTTCCCATCTTAATGCGGTCTGCGTGTTACTCTGTGGTTCAGTTTCATTCATTTCATTACTGATTAGGGGTGGTGAAAAAAATCGATTATTAATTAATCGCGATTATGTTATGAACGAGTATGAATCGATTATTAAATTTTCAAAAATCATTTATTTTTTGCATTATTTTATTTTGTAAAAATGTTATCCCGCGGTCTACGGAAGTTGAACGTCACGCGCCCAGTTCCAGTTCGCAAGTGCGTGCTATGGAAAGCTGAAAGTGCCATAATTCGCCACTATTTCAACGCGTTCTGAAGGAAAACGCTGTAAAAAACTCGCATTTTATAGTAAAACGCCGTAAAAAAAACATGCGTTTTACTTGTCTAAAGCGCCGTTTTTTCCGCCGCTTTTGCCAGAAGCTGTAAAACGCCGCTTTTTACGCGACAAAGTGCTGTTTTAAAAACGCCCGTTTTTTACGGCGTTTTAGACAGGCACTTGAACGCCGCTTTTTACGCCGTTGTAAACGTCTATAGAACGGTGCAATTTGCAGCGTTTTTCCAGATGATAATGAGCCCTGCCCTCTGTTTAACACAGCCAATAACTTCAATGTTTCTTAAACCAATCAGCAGAGAGCACAGCCAGACCACAACAATCGATCCGTGAGACTGGCCTGCTCCACTGCTCTTAGAGGAAATTTCAGCAATTCAGAGGATTTAATACTGAACTGATCTGATCTGATGAAAGTATAATCGCCGTGGCTAGATACGCTGTGCTTAAACTATGTCGGTATATAAAATAAATAAACAAAAACCTTAATACCGTGAACCAACCATAGCACTGCCTCTGCCAGAGAGGCAGTGTGTATCACGATCTTCATTTTTTCCATCCCCTTTGCAGCACTTTTAAATGTGGTTGGCCTCTAGCTCTGTGTCAAATAATGCCTACAATGATTTTCTAAATGTACGAAGTCCAAATGTATTACTCGTAATATAATTTTCCATTTATTAGTCTTGGTTATTTTTGTCTGTTCTTTGCAATTTCTCGATGGTATGGAAGCCTGTGGGAACTTCTGGACAATGGTGAAGAGATCCTGGAGACAGTTCCTCCCAGTTTTTACAAACACCAGGGAGAAACTGACGAGGAACTCTGTCCAGGATCTCTTCACCATTTCATGGAGCCCTGAGGGGACAAACCGGAGGGAGGAAGAGGAAGCCACTATTTATCAGTGGGAAAGGTGGCTCATGGGCATCCAAGGGTTGGTACAGATCACTCATGACTAAAGTTTTTGGATTATATTTTATTTAGCATTTGTTTATATTGGAAAAGAACTGACAGTATTCATTCATTCACTCACTACACAGTTTATTTTTGTCACTGTCACTATTCCTCCACAAAATCACATGATGCATAGATGTTGATGTAATTGTTATTACAGATTGTACGACACAAATTTGTGTACAGGGCACATAATTAGGTGATGTTAGTAAAAGTATATGTATCTTTAAAGTTTTTACAATATTTTGTAATAGCCAACCACCTTATACTTACAGTATTTTGCCAAAAATAAACAATGTCAAGGCATTTTTTTAAAAAGTGACTATGCTGAAAACACTTCTGTTTCTGTTAACAGAGAAGGAGGTGGACATCTCCTTTGAGGATCTGTTGGTGTTTACCACAGGAGCAGACGCCCCCCTCCCCGGGCTTTCAGCAGCCATGCTACATACATTTCTTCGACCAGGAGCCAGGGACTCTCTTCAACATTGTGCCCTGATTCTCTCTCTCCCAAGAGGGGTCCAGGAGGAGGACTCTTTCAGAGATTTGATGTCTTTAGCTATCAGGGGTTCTCTGGGCTTTGGTAAAGTGTGAAGGGGAGGATTGATATGTTTTTGTATATATATTTTCTTGGTGTTAGGGTTATGTTTTCAACAAATGTTAACATGTTCTGTTTTTTTTAAAACCACTTGTTGTGGAATGTTGTTGAAATAATGAAATATAGAGGACTGACAATAAATTCAAAAGAAACATTTTTTCACTCTTGTCTTCCCTGTTCATCTTCTATGTGCTGCATTCATGATTCTGATGGTGTCATTACTACAACAAGAAAATCCCTGCTGTATAGGTTAGTTAGTTTTTATTTTCAGGGTATCAGACACCAGAAAGGCGCCCAGCCCTCATGGGCTTACAAGGCACACCATAAGTAATAGAGAACAGTAAACAAAAGAATGTCTCCACATATTCTATCCAGACATATATAATCCTCAGTAAACATAACCCACAATCAAACATGAAGTGCTCCCATGCGCTGTTGGTAAGCATTCAACATATATTTGGCCAAATAAAACACTTTTTTACTGTCTATGGTCATCAGACATAGAAAAACAAGTCAGGGCATTCCATGGTCATTTTAAGGAAGAGCTTATGTCAAAGTTCATGATAAAATGGACAGTAAAACAAAAAATGCATTTCATTTTCCACCTCACACCAGTGACACAGGTGACATTTTCTATTATCCACTGGAATTGAATGGAAACGTCCAGTTTCAACCACCAGAGGCAAGATGCCACATCTCAACTGGGCACTGGCAAACGTCTGACCCTGGTCAGGTTAAGGGTGACATAATGCTCTGGTTGGTAAACAGACTTGATCAAACTATACACTCAGTTTTGGGTTGGTATAGGAAAATCCAGAATTGACTGAGCTGGTTTGATGGACGCCACCACAGTCCTGGACTGACAAAGCAGAAGAACACGTTGGGACCACTGGATAACCTCCACATTTGCTGAGCTGAACAGTTGTTTTAACCAGTGCTGCCACCCTGTGGTTCAAATGTGTAACACCACTTAATGACCACACCAGTTGGCAGAGAACAGATGTGGCTAAACTTGCAATTTATCCATCCATCCATTTTCTGTAACCGCTTATCCGTGAGGGTCGCGGGGAGCTGGAGCCTATCCCAGCTGACTTTGGGCGAGAGGCGGGGTACACCCTGGACAAGCCGCCAGTTCATCGCAGGGCTGACACATAGAGACAAACAACCACTCACACTCACATTCACACCTACGGGCAATTTAGAGTCACCAATTAACCTGCTGCATGTCTTTGGACTGTGGGAGGAAGCCGGAGTACCCGGAGAGAACCCACGCGGACACGAGGAGAACATGCAAACTCCACACAGAAAGGCCCTGCCGGCTCGGGGATTCGAACCCAGGACCTTCTTGCTGTGCGGCGGCAGCGCTAACCACTGCGCCATCGTGCCGCCCACTTGCAATTTATTACATTAGAAATTGTGCCAGTGATTACTGGTGAACACGAGAGTAAGTGTAACGAGTAGCATCTCAAGAAAAGTGTTTTAGCAAGAGATTGTTCAGATATTTGTGACATAAAAACACAACAAGAAAACCAAGACTAATAAATGGAAAATTATATTACGAGTAATACATTTGGACTTCGTACATTTAGAAAATCATTGTAGGCATTATTTGACACAGAGCTAGAGGCCAACCACATTTAAAAGTGCTGCAAAGGGGATGGAAAAAATGAAGATCGTGATACACACTGCCTCTCTGGCAGAGGCAGTGCTATGATTGGTCAGATCATAGCACTGCCTCTGCACAGATCAGATCAGTTCAGTATTAAATCCTCTGAATTGCTGAAATTTCCTCTAAGAGCAGCGGAACAGGCCAGTCTCACGGATCGATTGTTGTGGTCTGGCTGTGCTCTCTGCTGATTGGTTTAAGAAACACTGAAGTTATTGGCTGTGTTAAATAGAGGGCAGGGCTCATTATTATCTGGAAAAACGCCGTGAATCGCGCCGTTCTATAGACGTTTACGACGGCGTAAAAAGCGGCGTTCAAGTGCCCGTCTAAAACGCCGTAAAAAACGGGCGTTTTTAAAACGGCACTTTGTCGCGTAAAAAGCGGCGGAAAAAACGGCGCTTTAGACAAGTAAAACGCACGTTTTTTTTTTTGGTTTTTTTTTGGTTTTTTTTTTTTTTTTTACGGCGTTTTACTATAAAACGCGTTGAAATAGTGGCGAATTATGGCACTTTTCGGCTTTCCATAGCGTGCAGTGGCCAGAGCGCGACATCTCATTGGGACGTGCATATGTTTGGTTTTGGGCATCAAGCGGCTGCCACTGTAAGTTTCCTCCGTTTTCTCTCTCCTGTCTCTGTCTGCACCGCTACGCCTGCTGCCGCGCTCACACAAAACAAGCGCTCCCTCCTCCCTCTGTGTCCCCTCGTCATTTTATCAGAACAGACCGCGATGAAAACAGCGACAGAAGTAACATTGTACCGCGTCACACCACCAAACTTTCATAATGTGCAAATGTAGAAAAAGTTTGGAGTTTTTTAAGAAAGCTGAGAAACACTGCTGCAAATCATTTATGTAAAACGTGTCTGACAGCAGAGAACAGAGACACGAGTCTGACCCACAGAGACGTCATGTGACTGTGAGAGCAGGTAACACGGAGCATCACTGTTAAAACACACTGATCAGAACCACAGAACTCTTCATATGAAGCAGAGCAGCAGATCATCTTACTGCAAAAATACTAATATTTTAAACAGTTTTAAAGTTTATTCACAGACACAGCTTTGTCTGTTTCATTTTTTAATACAAAAATGTTGCACAATTGAATGTCTACTGGCCATGATTTTTTCCTAGATTTTTGCTATTGGAGCTTATTCTAATTGTGATAAAAATCAGTATTAATCAAATGCAGAGGCATTTATGGGATAGAAATACAATTGTATTGTCTTACATTTACAACTGGCCCTTTGAGGGGAAAACTAACGCTGATGTGGCCCAAGATGAAATTGAGTTTGACACCTGCTCTGAAGGAAATAAGCCTTCCATTTAATTGTTGTTGTTTAGTACAACTTGATCAGTCACAACACAATGTGTTGTGTTCATTTCTGTGTTCTACAGTAAATAAGCTAGTAAAGCTACAATAAGTTTTGCCAAGTTAAAACAAATAATTCTGAAGTTACAACTACACTACACAGGAAGCGCTTTGAGTTGTTACTCAATAAAAGAGTTAAGTGATTCAGCAACTGACTGTTTTTTTTAATGGTGCAATAACTTTGTGGTGTATTTTGGATTACTGTTGTCAAATGGAAAAGCAATAATCGCTAATTGAGAATCGTTAATAATTGAAAATCGGTTGGTAATCGAATCGGGACCTCAATAATCGTAATCGAATCGGATCGGGAAATCAGACAGATTAACCACCCCTATTACTGATGTAACTAAAATACACTTTTACATTTTCTTAAGAGTTCTCCTGGGAGTAAATCCTGAACGAGGGTCAAAGGCTGAGAGGAAAGGAACAAAACAGCACCATGTTCCTCCAAGACTGCTGAAGTTCCTGTATGGATTGAACAACTTTGAAAATCCATGGAGAATTTGAACTTCTTTTCAAAGTTCAAAATGGAAGTTGTCGGACTGAACATGGGGACAAAAAATAAAACTGGAAGCTGTACCCGGTAGCTTTCTCACACTGACATATGGAGAGAGGTACCAAGAGCACACACACACACACACACACACACACACACACACACACACACACGGAGCCCTGCCTCTCGCTTCATGCTTGGTGAAGAGGTGAATGACCCAACTTAAAAAACATTAAATGATCTGTTAAAGAAAATGGCACTAACATTGAAACATTTGGTATTGATGGTGACAATCGTCGTTTCTTTTATTATTTTTTTGCCATGCATTTGAAAATGGTTTCAGATCTTGAAAGTTTCACTTGTTTCAAAGATTAAAATTAGGGCTGTAGATGTGTGGATTAATGTGGATTAATGTTGATATTTTCTCAATTAATCAGGTAGTTGTTTGGTCTATGAAATGTCTGAAAATAGCAAAAATTTTAATTTAGTGTTTCCCAAAGCCTACTATGATGCCCTCTAATGTCTTGCTTTGTCCACAACCCACAGATATTCAGTGAACTGTCATAGAGGAGTAAAGAAACTAGAAAATACATTTTAGAAGCTGAATCAGAGAATTTTGATTTTTTTTTTTTTCCCTTAAAAAATCACTTAGGGCAATTAATAGATCATCAAAATGGTTGGCGGTTAATTTCATAGTTGACAACTAATCAATTAATTGTTGCAGCTCTATTTAAAAATTTATTGTGATTACTTTTGGTGCCACACACCATTTCACAGGTGCTCATTATTGAATGCATTTTCATTTCAATGTTTTATTTTGTCATGTTTTATTCTGTTTGTTGCTGTTTAAAGCAAAAAAAAAATCTCTTATACAAAGCAAGGGATGCACGATATTGGATTTTGCCAATATACTAATATTTTTCAACTCATTTTGGCCGATGTGCAGTGAAGTGCAGACAACATCAAGACTGCCTTTTCTTATTGTGATGGCCCACTGGCAGATGCAAATTTAAAATAAAATGCTATTCAAAATGCACATATTCACTTAGCAAATTAAGAAAACTACTGCTGACAGTTTTTATGTAATGATTTTAATGTTTTTATGTAATGAAAGCGTCATCTCGACCTGCCATATCAGCAGAATTGCTCATTTTGGGCTGATACCAATATTTAATTTTAAAGTGATATTCCCCCCAAAAATGAAAATTCACTCAATATGTACTCACTCCTATGACGATGTGAGGATGGGTGAAGATCTTCAGCTCACAAAACAATCCTGGAGTTTCAGCAGAAAACAGGTTTGCAGTCAAATCCAGTACAATGGCAGTGAATGATGACCACAGATAAAATGTTTAAAAAAAGAACACAAAACAAACACAAAATGTCTCCATCCTGCTCATGTGGTGTTATCCAAGTGTCCGCGAGCGGCGACATTAAAATTTAACCACAAAAGACGCCATTAACGCCATGTTTTTAGCCGAAATGTCAACTGTAGCCTCTCAGACTCGAGCCGGATGCACAAGAGATCTCGCGATATTTTCACATGTGCATCCATTAAGAGATATACAAAGTCTCGCGATACATCGATGCTGTGTTTACATGCTACCTGGGAGGCTGCAGTTGACATTTCGGCTAAAAACATGGTGTAAATGGCATCTTATTTCTTACTTAGTATATACTGTAAATCTACGGAATTTTCCATTATAGGATTGAAGGAAGTGTCCCTAAACGGAAAATGTACTGATAATTTTCTGCCAGGACATTATCCGTAATTCTATGGACTTTTTTCTTGCAGTGCAGAAACTTTTTGCTCAACCATCTGAATGAGACACACAACACGATATCTGACACCAACTTTGTGTGGAAATACTTCAAAAGATTAAATAATGGAAATGTGTAAATTGTGCGCGCTGGAGGGATAAAATTCACTGGACTGAGGTTTGCTGCAACATTTGGAATATCAGACAAAATTCCAGGTGAAAGCCTAAAGTTTCAAGAACGCTGATTTATAGTTTATTCAAAACACATCTGGATGAAATACTGCAGCATCCGTGGATTTAACGTTAGCAGTTGGCTGTGGCAAAAAGCGCCTCACTGAAGAAAGATGCCAAAAACTGCCGAAGAATCCATCTGAAGCCTCACACCAAGTGAGTGAGAACTGTTTTAGAGTTTTACTTTTTAACATTGAGCGATCGTTTACTTTATTAAGCCAAATATGTTGAACATTGATGCGCACAAGGTGGGAGAAGTCTGCTGCACTCAGCTACAGCCTCTGAATACGAATGGAATGTAGAATCTGTTTCAGCTCAATATCATAACTTTAAAAACACCAAATGATTTGATTTAACAAATTTCGTACGAAGAATAGTAAAATATAGCTTCCATGAGGCTGTTCAGTCAGACAGAGACAGATCAAAGGCTGAACTTGGCATTTCATCCTTGCATGCAGTCACAGCGACGGTCGAGCTGTAACAGCATGTTGCCGTGTCTATTATGTTCATAATAATGTTGAAATGTGTTCTTCTGCTAAGGTAAAAAAATATTATGATATGAGGCAGAGGTGTTCTGGCTCTTCTGGTTCTGAATCGCACGCGTTAAGTTTCTGCATTGTTGTCGTCCCTCATTATTGTCACAGTTGACTGCGGGGCTCCATTTGTTTGGTGAATTGGAGTCAAACGTCGTAGTGGCTCCGTTTGATTGGTGGAAAACAGAGTCATGTGACAGAGGCCTATCGCGGAACTCTCTCTGACAAAATAAAACAAACGGATCGTGCAATGAATAAGATGGATAAAAATCAAAGTAACGAGGGGAATATAGCTTCAATGTAATGGAGTAAAAGTAGCGTATCTTCTTCACAAATATACTCAAGTATAAGTAAAGTAATGCTGATTAAAATTGTCTTACAAGTACCATTTATCCAAAACAGTTGATCAAGTAAATGTAAACGGATGTTAATGTAAAGCCCACTCTGCCTTTAAATCGGAAGCAAGACCAAGACGTCTTCATTGCTTCTTATTTTTGAAGTTTATGCATTCCTGGTATGAACGAGTTGGCCACGCTGACAACGTGAGGACTTTCCCCATTCCTAAAGAGAGCAGGGCAGACAGACTCTTTGTTGTGTCTTCAGCTAGTCAGCGATATTCGAATCACTGTAAAGTAACTTCGACACGAACCAAATAATTTGTTCAGAAGTTCAGGTGCGTACAGACTATATTAGTTACACATGGCTCACATTAGCAAGCTAAACACGCTATGTACGGGACATAACCAATGAGAACAGAACACTCGTTGATGTCGCAATGAGTGACACCAAAGTCTCTTGTTCTGGCTGCTATTTTTTGTTTGTTTGCTTGTTTGTTTGTTTGTGAGCTTTCAGAAGTGGAAATAAGTGATATTTTCTGCAGCATTTGATTTGCTCCATGGTTGGAGTCTCTCCCCTTGGTATAGCTTACCCGCATAACATTTTGACATGGACGTGATGGACATTGTCACATCAGAGCGGGTAATGAATTAAATTCAACACATTTTAACACCTTGTTTCGTATAATTTTCTTACAGGAACCTTTATTTTATGTGCTTTTCAAAATTTAAATCAAATGTGCAGATAGTTCATGCGTTGTCATGAAATGGTTGTTTTACCACCTGTGTGTGTGTGTCTTCTCTGGAGTCAAAGGAGTCCCAGTTTTCAAGGAGCAGTAAGCAATTTGGAGCAAAATATTGATTGTTGATTCTCATTCCCAGGTCATAAGTATGGAGGCTTTAGCCTGGTGGCTTGCGCTGCAACAAGAGCATAGAAGTGAGACAATCCACCCTTCACACTGCAGCATCCCAAAATGCAGAATCAACTTTGTGTGAAACAGTTCAGGGACTCTGGCCTGTCTTCATATGCCGGTCTGAAGGTAAGGTGGTTCAGCTCTCTCATGTGTTTTTACTTTATTAGTATCTGTGTCACATGTGTAGTTATTGCCTAATTTGATAATTTTGAAATGATTAATTGGTTTTATGTGGATTATTTATATGACTTTATATATTTGTTTGTAATGAGATATTGAGTTTATGTAGTGACTCTTTTTTAAAATACTTTTTTTTTTTTTGTAGTTTTGTTTTGATTAAACACAAAATTTACAAAACAGGAAAGAACAAGACAAATTCTGAACAGACCACAGGTGCTCAGGGGATACCTTGATTGCTTCCATACTAAAGTCACTGATCTTGAGAGATTACCATTCATTAAATTTGGCAGTGGGTGATTGATATATAGATTTATGACCTCCTATAACCACATCATTGAAACAAAAATGCTGTAACACCAATACAAAAACTCCCATTGACTGAGGCGAATCCTTTTCTGAATCGCGGCTAATTACCAAAGACTTTAAATTGCTTCTTAATCATACTGTCAACCAGGTTTACTGAGCACCTTAGTTACCTTGTGTTGCTGTTTTTACTAAAAAAACCCAACTTGGTCAAGTGTCAGTCAAATCCGAGAGAATTATGTTTTCAAGTCTTCCCCCCCCTTTTTGCGATTATTGAGGCAAAAACCTGCATTTTATGTTGAAAACAGAAATGGGTCTGTATGAGCTGCATTCTGTTCTTCTTCCTCACCTTCATGATCACAGATAATCAGAGCCTGTTCCAGATTATGGGGTTTTCTACCTTTAAGGACCTAATTGAAAACTTTAAAAGCTTAGGAGAAATAATCTTTAAATAACTTTGCAGGGAAACCCTCGTCTTTGGTACTTTGTTCCTTTTCAAGTCTTGTACTGTAGCATCATTGAATCTCTTTTGTAAATTTCTTGCTGGCATCAGTAAATTTGCTCAACTATGCTGGTAAATCTAGAGATTTCAAGAGTTTTTATGACTGAAGGTTCTTGCTGCCTTAAGGCCAAAATTGCACTAAAGGCGTTGACGACCCTTGTTCTAACTGGCAGAACATCAGTCACGGAAAGCATCTTGTCGTGCATAAAAACTGCCTTGTGCGCTCGGCACTGGGTGTTTGGGGCGACTTAAATGGCCTTTTAAACAAGGATGGAAAGAAAAATGAGTGTTGCGGAGCTTTCGCTCCACCTGAAGAGGTAAAAGAAGAAAAACAAAAAAAAACAAAAAAAAAAAAAAAACAAAAAAAAAAAAAAAAGGAAAAAGGAAAAAAAAAACTAAGCTAGCAGAGAGAGGGCGGGGGCGAGAGTGTGTGAATAGATGGACCGATGCGGATTTGATATAAAACATTATGATCATGAACACATACTAATGAACAGTTCTGTGGTGGATTGATTTGTTTTTTTTTTTTTTTTTTTTTTTTTTTTTTTTGTCAAAGTCGATTTGTTTACTTTATAATTACTTAATTACTCCCGCGATTAATCTGAACTTATGAGGACTAGACAGAGACGCAGAGCGGAGGGAGGGGCAGCGGTGTGAAGTTGCGATGATATAAAACTTTTTTTTGATGATACATCTGTGTTCTGAAACAGTTCTGTGACTGAAATATCTGGTCTCAGTAACAAATGACGTTTGTTCCTTCCATGAAACGTTTGTCACTTTTGCGCAATTATTATAAATCATTTGAACTGTCAGACTTGTTCCTTTCCGCTCTCGATGTGTGTCTGTGTGCAGTTGCAGTTGCTGTGTCTAAAAACTCTCCTCACTGATGTGTAACTGAGTGACACTGATGTAATTTATCCTGCTTTTCTAATATGCGCACGTTTATTCCTTATATAGAGAGGTGGTGCGGATTTTTTTTCCTCCGAGGCAACATTTTACTGAAAGAAATAAACTCTTCTTACTAGTATACTAAATAAACTAAACAGATGCATATATGGCAACCTTTTTCCTAAATACTGTGGTTTTGTGGTGGATGGAATGTTAAATCTGACGCATGCAGGTGCTATAGGCAGCTTCATTTGACGCGCGTCTTTGCCTTAGTGCGTTTTGGCCTTTAAGGCTTCGTTACAGAATTGTATCAAAAGGATTGCTGATACATTCAGGTTTATAGCACATATGTGGTATTGGGATCCTGATATAAGAATTGGGCTCATGCAAGCACCGTCGTACGGAAGATTTGTTCTTAAGCGGTGCGTACGAGTGAAAAGTAAAGTGAAAAAAATAAATTACAAATTATCTTATTATTATTTGATAGATGTTTTTTACCTTAAGTCATTTTCATTATCAAGACATTTGCACCTTTTTTTCAGTGACAACTGACCCTCAGGTAAAGGATTATACACCAACTCGTTTTCCTGTATCTTTGCTTCAAGCAGGTCTTTTACTACCACTGCTGCCGAGTTACCATGAATATTTTTCCTTTATGGGATCTCTGAAAAGCAGGATGTCAAAACTCATAGAGATCATAAAGTTCTTTTTTCTATTTAATGCCCATATTTTGAATGAACAACTTTCCTGATATACGGGAGCAGGAAGACAGCTTCCAGTCTGTGCAACAGTTTCAGGCAGGTGTGAAAATTGCTGCAAAGTCCGAAAGCTTCAAAATTTAACATTTCATTGTTTATTTTAGCGAAGTGAGGAACAAGAAGAAAAATTGACCAACACATCCTATACAATCATAACCCTTTACGTCAAAAGGCGTATGTTGTTCTCTTTGTGAGCGTGCTTAAGATCAGTCAGTGTAGCTTGAATGCTTTGTTGGGTGCTGTTTACAAAGCTCAGCTTTAGCTATGGCGCTCCCAGTCCTCTGTCGGCACCATTGTTCCTCCTTTTCTACCTTACACCATTTCTTTAGATCCGATGCAATTTCATTTAGCATGCAGTTGACATTGTCTCGAATTTGCAATGTATTTCATGTTCTTGAAAAGGTATCATGAAAAGTTGTTTAGTCTGGTCATCAATCTGAACGGATAGCTTTTTCTTGGGCATGTATGGCGCCATGCTCGCTTGCAGGCTAACATTATCCACGGTGCTGTCTTTTGTCAACATCGTCGTGTTTTTCAGGTGTTTGTCTTACTTTTCTCACGTCTCAGGGATGCTTTGCCTTAACCCCTTTTCGGTTTTTTCCCATCCATTGTGTTTTAACTTCATAACGTGTAAACTCAAGTTACCTTAGGGGAACATTTTTGGGCCTGTCTGGAAGTTCAATTTATGCTGCCATCTTGCCTGAGACACCGGAAAGGTCTTTGTAGTGACTTTTTCTTTTGTAAAATAAAAGTCATAATAGATAGTACTGCTCTACAAAACAACTTTAGTCATCATTAGAATATTATATTGAAATTGTTCTGCAATTGATCCTTTTTTATTATGTCTTGTACTAAAAAATAATTTATCTTAATGAACACAACCTAAGAACTTAATGTACTTTTTCTTTTCTGAATGTAGCTGTATGCAGAGAGGCACCAGCTGCTGAAACATTGTATTAGAAACACTTGAATACCGAGTGCTGATCGCCACACTCTCGACTGATGAGATTATTAAACAGAAGGCTTCCAACAAAAATTCGCCAGAATTTCAGCTGCTATGGTTTGATATTAAGTGCCACGTAGAGGTGGTTATAATTTACGGTTAAATCTTTGTGTAATGTTTAATTTTAAAGGTTCAAATGCGCTTTAGTTCCACAATTGGCTCCCACTGATCGTCAGTGTTTTTGCTGTCAGTCTCCTGTCTCTGATTGTCAGATTAAGTTAGCACATCATTTTTGATTTATTTTCAGATTTAGTGGTCAGTTGGTTGGACCGTTTGGCATAGGTTTGATGAATAAACTTGTCACAGAACTGACACAATTTTTTACCTTCTTAGGAACGCATCACGGACATAACAAAGGTGTTACTTTATGTTCTCCCTGCCCTCCTGTGTATGTTTTCATAAGATGTGGTACGTCTCAGTTCTTCATACGTTTTTTAATTTCATTATTTCTAAGGATAACCTAATCAGAATTTTTGTAATGTGCAGGTGTTATAAGAAAGTTAGCTGGCTAAATTGTCAACTGCAGTGAGAAGTTTTGAAACCTATGAAGTGTATTTTTGTGTCACTGGAGGGTGTGGTGATTTATTTATTTTTTTTAAATAACTGACCACCCCAAAGTGAGCTGTAAATTAATCACTTATTAGAATTATTAAAATCAAACGATAAATTAATGACCCCTATTTTGATAATTGATTAATCACTTTGAGTCCATTTTTTAGGAAAAAAATGTCTCACTACTTTGTTTTTAGATCCTTAATGTTAATATTTTTGGTTTCGCCTCTATGACAGTGAATGAATATTTCTGGGGTTGTGGGACAAAAGAAGACATTTGAGAGTCACTGGGCTTCAGAAACATGATTCAAGTCATTGTCACATTTTTTTTGAAGCATTTTATCGACGCCACCTAATTGCTTAATCAAGATGAATTGCTATGAAAAATAATGTTAGTCGCAGCACACCCCAAACAAAATCAAATAACGTCATTAGCCAGTAGTGGCACCTTGAGGTATCTTACCTTCTTGCAGGTCAAGAGCACTAAAACAGTAGAATGAAAACGGATCTATCTGCGATTGTGTATACAAATTTTTTTATGACATTCAACTTAATCAAAATTCTTTGTACCCTAGTTTCGTGGTTTTTCGTGGATAGTGGATAAGTGTATGATCTTTCTTTCATTCTTTCAGGTGATGTTGGGGGCGCCAAAAATCTGGGGCTACATCAGCGGGAATTTGTACAACCGTTGGGTGAACACAGACTCTGACTTCGCTGATCAGCGTACCACCCTGTGAAAATCTGTCGTCTGGAGGGTGAAGTGGTGATTGAACTTCACCAGATGTTGATGCTTCCTGGTAACGTTCAGCCTGATCTCTTGCACAAGATCTCAGTATCAGAAGATGACACACTTTGAAATTCACTTTTTCCCAGAACTGCAAGCTGTCACCACGGCGACAGACTCAAGGATGACTTGATGACACATGTTTGGAAACTCAAGATCTAAACGGGGCATTAGTGGCATTCTGAGAACGGAATAGTGAATAGTGAGAGAAGAATATTCACCTGATACATGACTGACTGAATAAATAATTCATGATTGAACACAACAAATTGTCTCAAATAAACACAATTTAAATATAATTAATCATTTTAATTGGTTTCATATTTTGCGGGACAATATCTGGCTTCAGCCAGTGTTTTGGGTCATTACCTCTTAGGATGCCTTTTTATTCGTTATGAAAATATATGAAATGAAAATTGAGTTGTATTATTACCTTTCTTAATTTGAATTTATTTTCTAAACTGGATAGTGACCTTTTAAAGTTGCATAGGTTCAACTAATTGGGCCAGAAGTATGCACACACCACCTTCATAACTGTTGACGTGATGGTTCATGTTATTTTGAAGTGTGTCTCTATGAGGAAATTGTCCATTGTCCACCGTCAGTGTGTTGCAAGCTCGATGACCCTAGATAACGTTATGTAATATTTACCTGCTTTACCTTTTGTCAGCCAACCTTTTCAAAGGAAACCATGTTTTACAAGCCAAATATCACATCTCTAAAACGCACGACTCTTTTGGCAGAGTGCACTTAATTAATTACTATACGAATGGTTTGGAGAGAGAGCTATTTGATTATATAAACAGCAGTTTACCATAAGAAAAGGCTGTCGTGACAGCTAAGGTGAAGAGATAAACTATTCAGATATTGACATACATTTAAACTGATAACAGATTTTTGTAAGTGGTTAAATATGTTTTATGTTGTAGCTGAGCCTTTCTTCGCAGTGCACTACTACGTTCAGTGCTGGTATCGTCTTTGATTTACAAAACTGGGGGTGTGTCAAATCCATCTACTGACAGGGTAATACATTGATTATGGATAGTGCCTCATACAACACACTTGAAATAATCTGAATCCTTCAATGTCCCATTTTAACACATTTTCAGCAGTTTTTATTGTTATGAAGAGTTTATCGCACTTTCTAATGTTTAAAGACTCTGGGCAACAGACAGAATGGCATACGAATATTATTTTGTATCATTCTCTGCTGTAAAGTACGCGCTGGGCAATGTAAATATACTCAGTTTTTGAATTAAAAAACTTGTACTTTGTATTTTTTTTTAAATGTTGTTATAGTACTAAAAAAGAGAGGTGAAGTTTTGACGGTAATGATTTAGAGTTTTATTAAGTCAGTGTTTTTGAGTTATGTTAATTAAGAGTTGGGATTTCCTGAACATGAAATAATAGGTTTTCATTAAGGCTGTCACAGTACGCGGTATTTGTCCCGTGATGTACATCACAGGCTTCACGGTTTGGTACCAGTATGTGCACGATGAATCCAACAACTACATCTGGTTTTACTGAGGACTCAGTCACATTCTTGTTGCTTGGCAAGTGGTGGTAAACATTCATCCGCAAGGTGGTGTTTAAATCACCTAAAACACTGCCCATTTTCAAAAACAAAGGTAACAGTGAAGAAGATGACAACAGCAACAACAAGCAACTATGGGATGTTTTTCATTCAAATAAATTCGTTCCTCCCCTCGCTCCCTCTCCTCATGTCCTTAGCTGCATCAGCGAGGCCATGAGCGAGACAGAGGAAATTGTTATTTGTTTACTATATATTTACTATTATTGACTTTCCTTTTGTCAGAGCACAGTACGAAACTAACCACACTTTTTTTCTCGGTGGCGAACCGTGATGATTGACCTGGAACTTCCGTTCGGTCAAAATTTGAGACCACACCAAAATGCAGCAAAATGGAAAAAGATTTTGGCTGCCTAAGGGTCAGGCAGCAGGTAGCCTGTGACTGTTTTGTACAGCGTAGTTGCCATCTACAAAAAACCTCTAGAGGGCAGCAAACAACACACAAATGATAGGCTGAATTAGTAATGTTTATCTAGAGTTCTTGGTTTCTATGTTAATTTCCTAGGCTATTATTGTGTGTTAAGGCGTGTGTGTGCATATACATATACATGGGGTGTGTCACCCCACCCCCCCCTTGGTTTGTGTACAGAATAATTAATATATACAGTGCTTAACAAATTTATTAGCCACCCCCAAAGTCAAGTTTATGCCACCGCTGCACTAAATTAACAGCATTGTAATTACCAAAATCATTTTTATGTGTCTTGTAATGGTTAATAACAGTATGTAGAAGCTCTTCTAACCAAGTTATTATAGTTATTTACTTGCCTTCCTGAACAGAAAAAATATTTTAGGGTTGATTGTTAAGTTGATTAATTTTGACTTTCAGAGACAGCCCGAGAGCCGGCTCAAATTTGGGTATAAAAAGGTGAATTCAGTTGAAATTCTCTTCTGTTCAAACGTGGTTAAAACGTTGAGAGCTCTGCAAAGTGAACGAGTCCGCATTAAGCACTTCATGATGTGGATAGTCTTGCGACAAATAGGAAAAGAACACACGGGGCTATCTACACGGTCTAAAGGCAGGGCGCAATGGAATTTAATTTATTCAAGGTGTTGTCCAAAGATATCAAAGTGAGGAGGACAGATCTACTGGTTCGAGAAGTGAAAAGCGCGAGGAGCGGCAATATATGGAGGACACGTCTTCCAATGCTGCTTCTTTGTAATAGTTTATTTTTACATGTACACCTGCAAAAAACCATTACAATAAAGGAACCACAACATGTCATGCATATAGGTAACTGTTAGTTTTACATTGAAGACCTGTGCGCGTTGTTTTGCTATCTTACCACAGTGCAAGTGCCATTTTTTGCATATCTGCAAGATCGCAACTGTACTTGTGCTCGTCTGTGGTGGCTGTGGTGGTGTGTCTTTTAAGATACAACTCCACTAATGAGGAAAAAAGAAATTATTTATAATTATCAAAGCTTAATAAATCTAAACAGACCTGTAAAGTATAAGGGATCACGGCTGTCGGATCGTCTTTATCAGGATGGAGTAGCATGACAGCTGTTTGTGTCTGCCTGTTGCTGTGATCCAGAAAACACAAGGATTAAACACTTATGATCAGTGTGGGTTGAAAACATCGATCCGCCGATTTTAAATCGATTCTTCATTTTAATTTTAAAAAATCGATTTGTGTCCAAAGAGCGATTTTTATACATATATATATTTTCTATCATTTTTTCCCTCGGTGTGAACTTTTTACCCCTCTAGTGGCGTGACTCGCGTAGGCGCGGTGTGATCGATACTGCGAGTTCTCATAAAAAACATGGCGTCGGGCGGTAGCAGTGAAGTTAGCAGAACTCAGTTTTGAAAGGGCCGCGTCGTCAAAGCGGATATCTGGATACTATTTCAGGTTTAGAAACGACGCGGCAGAAAAGGAGCTTGACAAGAGCTAAGCAATTTGCAAGATATGCCAGATGGAGGTAAAAGTTTGCGGAAAACACGCCCAACCTCAGGAAACCATGCCGCTGACCCCACACAAGGACATCATGTCCAAGCACGGACCGAACAGAAAAAACTTAAAGGAAGCTCTACAACTACCAGACTAGACTCCAGCGCTAACAAAATAAACCGAGGCGAATGGTGGGCTTTCATTTGCAGTGCTATGGTCATGTATTCATTGTTGAAACCGGGCTTTCAGGACGGCTCATCAAGGTTGTGTGAACCGCACTACTTGTGGTGACAGCAAACGCATGGCTGAAAGTTTATCCCAACCATGTACGACGTAGTAACAAGAACGGAGTGAAAAGGCAAAGACTGCAGTCAGCTGGAGAGATTGGGCCTCACTAGTGACATTGTGGAGTGAAAAATGGCCAAATTAAAGGGTAACATTTGTATTTAACAGCACCAAGCTTTTGGGTGAATTTGATGTATATTTTTTAATAAAGCACCCAGTAATTTGCCCTTACATCATGTTTGTAAAAATACTCGTCTATAATTTGGGAGGGGGGATTAAGTCCTTGCCATTTTTACCAGTTTATTGCCATCATTAACCCAATACTTCATTTACTTTGTTGCCAAATGTCCAATATAAAACTATTATTAAAATGTTGCACAACTAGACAATAGGTAACAGATCAAAAAAAACAGTTTTAATAACCACTTAACCTGAATCCGAGATCGGATCGGATCGAACGAAATAATCGATTTGAATCTCAGAATCGGAACTCGAATCGATTCTTGACATTTGAATCGCTACCCCGCCTATTTGATCGGTAACATACAAGGACACCATATTTGACTGCCGAGTCCTGCCCACTGGAGGAGAAATAGGTATGTGTGTCTACTGTTGGAGGCTGGTTGGGATATTTGTGCGTAAATTTTGCGCACTTAAAACTTTTGTGTTACATTGCGGGACAGAGGAAGAGGATTGGAGGAAGAGATGAGGGATTAGGTTGGGGGATAATAAATTATAAAATACAAACCATTTCAAGGGGCTTCAATGTAAAATTAACAGTTAAATACACGGCTGGCCAAAAAAAAAGTCGCCGACCAAACAAAAAGTTATAACTCTAATATTTCGTTGGACACTTTAGCTTTGATTACGGCACGACATTCGCTGGTGGCATTGTTTCGATAAGCTTCTGCAATGTCACAAAGATTTATTTCCATCAGTGGTGCATTAACTTTTCACCAAGATCTTGCATTTGAATGATTGTAGAGTTTGACCGCTGCGCAAAGTTTCCTGCACATCCAATGATTCTTCAATGGGGTTAAGGTTGGACTCTGTGAAGGCCAATCATGTATGAAACTGATGTCTCATGCTCCTTGAACCCAGTCTTTCACAATTTGAGCCAATGAATCCTGGCATTGTCATTTGGGAATATGCTGTGCCTCGGAAGAAAAAATCCATTGATGGAATAACTGGTCATTCGTTTATTCAGTAGTCATGACTCTTCTTTTGTGCAATACTGTTGCTGAAACTAGACCTGACAACTGCACGCACCCCAGATCATAGCATGCCCCACAGGCTTGTACAGTACGCATAGCCATGATGGGTCATCACTTCATCTGCCTCTTTCTTACCCTCGATGCGCCCATTCCACTCGGGAACAGGACAATCTGGACTCATCAGACCCCATGACCTTCTTCATTGTCCGAGTCCAATCTTTATGTTCCCTAGCAAAATGACGCTTTTTTCCGGTTAGCCTCATGATTAGTGGTTTTCTTAAGGCTACACCGTGTTTAGTCAATCCTCTTGAGTTCCCTTCGATTGTGCGTTGTGCAATGCATCTTACTGTCACTATTCAACCATAGCCCTTAGTTCTATGTTGTTTTTCTTCGATGTTGATTCCCAAACGTCTTGAGTGATCGCCGATCACGATCATTAGGATTTTTTTTCCTCTGGCCACATTTCTTTCGAAGGACAAAGGGTCCACTATCATCCAGTTCTTTTAATAAATGCGTTGGGACAGTTCTTAACCAATTTTTGTTTAGTAGTTTCTGCAATCTCTTAGATGTTTTCTTGCTTGATGCATGCAATGATTTGACCTTCTCAACAGGACTAAATCTTTCCCCGACAACGGGATTCTTGTGTCGTTCGAATGGTCTGTTTAGGAAAATGAGAAGCAATTCATTGCACAGTTGGGATAAATATTGTTGCAGCTGAAAGATAATTTTTTTTTGGCCCTATGCTGAGTAAATTATCACTAGAGGCTCGTACCCTATTTGCTTAGTTAAATCCAGGTGGCGACTTTTTTTTTTGGCCGGGCGGTTATCTGCCATGAATTTGCAGTTCGTTGTTGTAATGGTTTTTGCAGTTGCTCATGTAAATAAAAACTATTCCATACTGACCGCAGCTTTGGAGGACTCGTCTATATATTGGCGTCTCGCGCTTTCATTTCAAACAGGAGCTTTGTTCTCACTTTGGAATATTTTTCTATTCGTTTCCTTCCTTGTAATTCCGCGTCCTGCTGACACTGCTTGCGCTGCTGGCGCACCTGCTCTTATGGGTGATGAGAGCTGACTTTCTGATTGGTTTATTGATGTTACGGCCTAAAATCATGGGTGATTAATGACGGCACTTGGGCACACTTGATAGGGTGTATGTGCTTTGCGGCGGTGTGTTGGCAGGGGGGTCGGGGGTTCAGGGCAAAGGGCAGGGCAAAACTATCACTCGCACCCTGGGAGGAGCGGCAAAGGAGGATTTGGCACACCGTTGAATAAATTAAAATCATTGTGCTTTCAGACCGGCCGTTTTAAGATACGGGCACTAAGGCTAAGTGTTTTTTACATCCAGTGCACGAGCACAATGATAGCATACACGCCGGCCTCACGCCTTCATTTGCCTATCATGTTTAGACTCAGCATGGAGAAACAGAAGGCGCAAGGTGCAATTGCTATTTACGAATGCAAAAATGGCCCTTGTGCTTGGGTGCAAGGATTGCTAAGTCTTTGGCTGGGGAAACCCGCCTTGCGTCTCCCGGGATTGTAGATAGGGCCCAGAGTTTCACAGTTGTGGTCAAGTATGCTTTGGAGTTCAAGCTGAGATGGTACTTAGAAAATGCGCAAGGAAGAGTCAGGAAACGAAAGTTAATTGAAGCAGATGTCAGACCACCTCAGAATTTTCAAGATACTAGGAGACACGAGAAGACCACTGCTGATCTTCAGGCAGAGATACATGCTTCTAGATCCGAGTCTGCGAACACGTCTGACGATGACCGAAACAAGGCCTTAAGGGGAAGACTAGTGTAAGAAGCCTTATTGGGGCCTGCAAACATCAGACACGCCTCAAGATTTGCCAGGGAGGCACAAACATGGACTGTTGCGATGACTGGAAGAAGGGTACTTGGACGGATGAGTCCATAAGTTTGAAACTCTTCGCAGTTCGCATCGTCGAGATTATGTCCAAGAAAAGCTGGGAGATAGGTTTTGTGCCAGATGCTTGAACACCACAGTGACCCGGTGGAGATGCCATTATGGTATGGGGTTCCAATTTGTGGCCATACAGTGTGGGCAAATTAGGTGGAAACTCGGGTATCTGAACAAGAACATCTACCACAAAACATCCTCAGTGACTTCCTGGAATCCTTTGGACTGAATCCTGATTGGAAGAATATAAGGGCTGTCATAAAAATTTATTATCGGCTGAATACGAACTCCGAATGCTGCTGTTTATTTCTAACATGAATGCACAATGACAGAGACCTGGAGATCACGTCAATTTTTGGTAAAATCAAAGTAAAATGAATGTAACTGATTTAAGATTTTCTGTGATAAATAGGAATAGGAATCATCCGTTTTCTAATCAGTGTTATGAGCAGCCGTATCAGCAAAGCAAAACTCCTATAATTATAAATAGTAGTATTCACAGTGGTCTGTAGAAGCTTATATTCTTTAGTGTGTGGATGATCAGTGTTAAAATAAGTTAAGTGTTAGTATGAGCTGAAAGGGCAAATGGGATAAAATGATCTGCATCACCAAACGGGCGGTTCCCATGACAGCAGTGATGCATTTCAGTTTGTGCTGCTGCCCAAAACTCAATTCACATAAGAATGAGATTCTCAGTTGCTTCCGATTCAGAATCGATATAAAATGTTCCCAAAATCGATTTAAAAAAATAAAAAAAAATCCACTGTCCTCCTCCATTTTGTAAACTACGGAGGACGGTCACGTTCGGGGCAGAGTCAGCCTGCTGCAGACCAACACACACTTGCAGTGCTTCACGAAGGCTCTCTGCCAGGCAGCTCCGAGCGGGCAGCTAAAGCCTCTATCAAGGCATCGTCACCCTAAACGAATACACAATTCTAAACCACAAGAAATAATGGGGCATTTAACAAAAACGTGGAACAGCCCTCTCCCCATTGAGTGCTTTTACTACTCTCACCACCTGCAGGCAAACCACCACAAGTGAGGTGTCGGAATGAAAACAGAGACTCCTCCAGCTTATGAAGAGGTCTCACTCGTTCACTGTTGCGACAAAAACTTTGAGAGTTAGACGCAATCGTCGAAAAACCTTCACGAATATAAAATATGTGTACTTAGCTGTTTTGTGGCCTAAACGTATTATTTCTAGCTTGGGAAAAAATAAAAAACAATGCTATGTCTACTCTCTATGATCTTCAGAAGTTTGAAATTGAATCGCACTGGTCATGTTGTTTTCATAAAGAGCAAGGGCATTTTTCGAGCGGAGGAAGTAATGATTCTTCCTACAATACTTTATCTTTGGCTGCACGTCCTTCTTGTATCGCTCATTGTGTTGCTAAGGTAAAATTGGGTTGGGGTAGCGATAGAACCTCCTGGGAACTGTGGTTTATAGAAGGTGTCGCTCATCAGAATTGACCAATGGGTTGCGAGTAGTCCTGGACCTTGCTTTCAGTGCGTTTCCAGGATGCAAGCTTGTTGAACTTTCAGACGCTTTTAGCAGAGTGCTTATTAGCCCCGGTCAGGGATAAAACGGAGAAGATAATATACAGCAGCGGTGGATCTCTGACTTTTGAATCAGATAGCAAGGGTGCTAACATATAACAACAACAGTGCCAAACTCCGTGTGATGATGCCCAAATGGCACATTTCGTGCAGTTTGCCTGGACAATGTCTGTGTTTTAAAAATCTGTAAAAATGTTCAGGTTCACTTTTTTAGCATCGAGATTTTTGCACAGTTAATCCATCAAGATATTCACTTTATAATTCCTAGATGAATCGGGGGCTACTATCCTATGATTCAAAAGTGTTTTTTTCACTCCAAACAGTGTGTAGTTTTTTTTAATAAATAGTAAATTCACATTGTTTCTGTGTTCCAGGTGAATTTCCTTGACACAGTAAACAATATCTTGATTCTGACACTTTATAGTAATCTCACTGTAGCTTATTGTTATTTTGCACCAAGATTAAGCAGTATGTGATATTGCTTTTATGTAACAGTTCCAACAATTCCATCTAAGCATGGATAAATGTCTAAAACTTAATAAATGTGAAAAAGACATTTTAATGTCTCCATTTGTCATTCTGTCTTGCAAAGCAGATGGGAGTAGATCATGATCAGAAATCATTATGAATAAAATCGTTTTGAATCGAAAATCGATTTTAAATCGAATCGTGGCCCCAAAATTCGGAATCGAATCGAATCGTGAGATAGTAAAAGATTCCCACCCCTATTATGTGTCTACATTATATGGCTTCATTTGTGATATTATGAACATAGAGCTCAGCAACTTTTCATTTTTAACATCTTCCCTCAGTTTATAATCTATATTGCTTATAAAAAACTTTGTTAGGAAAAGAATTAGTTAAAGAGCAGCACTTTTTATAGATGATTTAATCTGAAACTCAGAACATAAACTGCTCCCGACCAGGTTATGAGTTGAGCATAAGTTGGTGATCTAACCAAGTTAAAAGAGAGCCACCTTCATGACCCTGGAAACCCTGGTTTTAGACTCAACATAGCTTGCTGGCACATTAGTCTCACTTCATAGTACACCCCTCTTGTGTCACTTGCTGTTGGTGTTTTTGATGTGTTTGTTCACAAAATGGTGGCTTCTGTTGTTAACTGTATATTTCACAAGTCCAGCTGGAATTCTTCTTTGAAGGAGAGGATTGGATAAAAATAACACTTCATCATATGTTGAATTCTGTGATATGTGCAAAAATACTTACATACACGTGTGTTAAATTTGCGCATGAGAATTGATAGTGGAATTGGAAATTTCATATCTAATGATTCAGACCTGGAACACATGTTTTACAAACATTAAAAACCATGGCCTGTATTCATAAACATTCTAAGAATACTCTGAGTGTTCCTAACTTGGTCTAAAAATTCGTTGCAAGGAGTCACTTTGAAGTGAGTTAAGAAACTTCTCAGAGCAACTCTGAATTAGGAAGTGACAGAAACTTATATCTTAGTTTTAAGTTGTGGTTGATCCCATTGTTAGGTATGACACATTCTTTGAAAGAATGTGAGTGCTTGAGCCAAAAAAACAACTCTTACCCGGGATCTTACCAATCACGGCTGCGCAGCGGTTTTGTTCCGTCATGCGCGCGACTGCAGTTCCCACCAGCAGCGTTTCAGAAGCGTTTCAGCAGCGGAGTGTTTTACCCACCTGATCATGTTTATTTGCTCAGATTTTGTTGATTAGGTCCTCCTTCCTTGGTCTTGGTGAACGGTCCCAAAAAAACGGCCTATTTTCGCGGCCTAAAAGAGATTTTACCGGAAAAAAAATACACAGTTCCATTGTTCGCTATAATAAAATTATGCTCAGCCCCTCAAAGTGCCGGAAAAACGCAGTTTTTATTTGGACCTAACCAGGGGTGAAAGTAAGCCGGTACGGTCCGGTACTGTGTACCACTAAAAGATTCAGTGGCGGTACGCAGTACCAGGAAGATGGGAGAGCGGCTGCCTGCTATAAAGCCCTCATTCAGAACTAGTCACGGCCGCACTCTGGGTCAGAAAATAGGTCTGCTAGCAATATGCAGTCTTGAAAACTACTTTGTCTGTTTAAAAAATCCTTTTAACTCATTCCGAATTGTTTCTGAACTGCCCGTGCTGTGTTTTAGTCCATGCTGGACGGAGCCTTGGCCGGGCATCTCCCTCTCTTCCTCAAGGCTCTTGCCCTGCTTCTCTCCCCCTCCCCTCGGGAGAGAGCCCGGTGGTCTCCTGTGCGTCCAGCCTTAGAAACGTGTACCACACGTTTAATGTCTTTACGTTCGTTGCAAAATGTCCCAATTAAAATCAGTAGGAGAGTAAGCAGTTGTGTTTCGTGTTATTTTGTTCAATTTCAATGATACAGAACAGCTCGGAAAAGAAACTGCTCATCAGCTAACAACCGGAGATTTCACTCAGCAGTACGTGAGTGCGCATGCGCGTCTACTGCCGAAACACAGCGGTTGCTATGGGGATCGGTGCATTTGATTTAATGCACTGGGACATTTTCCACAACTGGTCCACAGACGTCAAGAAACGCTGCTTGCGCTGGGACAGGACGAACAATAAATTACACCAACGAAATTCCACACATTCTTGTGGTTGGCTGAAACACTTTCAACATGATTTAAATATCTGTCAGTTACCATCTACAGACATTTTAAATAAAAATGGAGAGAAACTATTTTTTTTTTGTCAAAGTAATAATGCAGAGAAAAATAACTTCTTTGAGACAGGGAAAGACAGGGACACTGAAGATGGGTTACCACAGAAAATCAGAAAAACGTGTTTGTAATTCCTGCCTACTCCATAGGCCTACAGGTAGCCTACAGTAAAACATTGAAATGTTTTTATTTGTTTGGGTTTTGACTTTGCTATTTTAAAATGCATGAAGTGAGAGAGAGATGAGGGTTTTGGTAATAGTACCGGCAAGAATTTAAAACTACTTTCACCCCTGGACCTAACCAACTCACGTATCCCTCCGCCCAGGGTTAGCGCCCGCTGATCAGCCTACTACACAGTGTACTACGCAAAGCGCTGTAGTGCTCTGCCGATCAGCTGTTTTGAGTCATTGTTGATTGCGATTTCGAGGACGGAAGATGGTGAAACCTCTTCAAACATTTTGAAAATGGTTTGTGTGTGTTGCTATCCAGGATACAATAACAAAGTTGTGTCCCATAGCCCTTACAGCTTTCACCGCATTCCTTTGCGTGATATTGGCCTTCGGCAGCTGTGGCTAGTTGCTTTAAACTTGGATGTCAACATGCCAGCATAATTTTATTATAGCGAACAATGGAACTGTGTATTTTTTCCGGTAAAACCTCTTTTAGGCCGCGAAAATAGGCAGTTTTTTTGGGACCGTTCACAACACTGTGTGTTGGAAATCTCTGAGCAGGACTATGGGCTGGTGTTGCTAACGGGAGGAGTGTGGAGAGTCTTCTACTGCAATTACGGTACTTAGGGGCTATTTGTAGCTCATACAACCCCACTTAAAAATAATGCTACTATCCCTTTAATAACAGTACAAGTTGAGGAGTGTGACATGAAAGCTGGGGAGAGAGACAGGATGATATGGAGCACATGGCCATGGGCTGGAATCAAACCAGGGCCGCTGCAGCAAGGATTCAGCCTTTGCATATGGAACATGCACAATTCCAGGTGAGCTACTGAGGAAC
>JAWZSL010000254.1:22500-30922 GCA_034769285.1 Lutjanus argentimaculatus | reverse complement strand
AAGAAAACTTGTAGCACTGGTGTGTAGGACTAATATTTGATCCTGTGCAGTAAATTTGCCATTCTCTTTGACTACATTTGAAAGCCACTGTGATTTGGCCAAGATGAACGTTTCTCATGTTGGTTTTCTGCTTACAGTGCGACTTCATCTTCATCGATTCATTTGGTCCTGTGTTCATCGGCACCGTTGTGGTGGAATTCAGGTAATTCCTCGAATCTTTCAAGTCTGACTTCAAGTGCATTAACTCATAACCGGAAAACTGTCGCCTGGGAAGTGGCCATATGTATTGAAAAACTTCAGTGTGGTCTAGGAGAAAGTATAGAATACTAAACGCCAGGTAGAAATACAGTTTTGACAAAAATGATCGTTTGATTGCCAAATGTGCTCTTGTAATGCAAGGCGGCAAATGGGAAACGTCGAAGCAGAGGTGGAGCTCCGGTTCAACAGCACGGCGTCGCCCGATGAGATCCCACGGGCTGATGAGGTTGTAGACGTCTTAAGAATGGCCGCGAATAGCCCAAACAACACCTTCAACCTCACTCTGGATTCAGACTCCATCACAGTAATTCGTGAGTAAACATTTCTCTACCCACACCTCCCTGTATTAATTAATAATGTTGTGTACTTTGCCTTATATTATTTACGTTATCTCTTATTTTGTCACATTACCTGTAGGGTCATCATCTCACGGGACAACAACCGGTGGGTCTGTAACAAGTGGTGAATCAACAATAGCTGAAGGTTCAACAGCAAGTCATCAGCGAATGACAACTGTAGCAACATTGAAACCTGGTGGGTCAACAAATTCCAGTGCATCAACTACAATTCATGGGTCAACAACCCATGGCTCAGCAAACACACAATTGGGCCAACTTCAACTCATGGTTCAACAACAACTGGTCGTTCACCTGAAACTACAGCCAGTCATTTGGTTCCATCTGCATTATCAACAACTCATGGGATAACAACAATTGGCGGGTCAGTATCAAGTGGTGAATCAGCAATAGCTGGAGGTTCAACAACAAGTCATAGGCCAATGACAACTGTAACAACATTGACATTCGGTGGGTCAACAAGTTCCGGTGCATCAACTACAACTGGTGTGTCAACAACCAGTCGCTCCACAAGTATAAATCGGTCAACAACAACAAGTCATCGCTCAACAACAACTGGTAGTTCACCTGAAACAACAGCAAGTCCTTCTGCTACATCAGTGGGGTCAACAACTCATGGGGCAACAACAACTGGTGGGTCAGTAACAAGTGGTGAATCAACAATAGCTGGAAGTTCAACAACAAGTCATAGGCCAATGACAACTGTAGCAACATTGACATCTGGTGGGTCAACAAGTTCCAGTGCATCAGCTACAACTGTTGGGTCAACAACTAGTCGCTCCACAAGTACAGCTGGGTTGATGACAACTCATGGCTCAACAACAACAGGTAGTTCCCCTGAAACTACTGTAGCAACATTGACACCTGGTGTATCAACAAGTTCCAGTGCATCAGCTACAACTCATGGGTCAACAACAGCCAGTACTTCACCCGCACCAACAGGGTCAACTACAGCCAGCCCTTTACTTATACCTCTGGAGTCAACAACTAATGGGGCAACAACAATCAGTGAACCATCAACAAATGGTGGACCAACAATAGTTGGAGTTTCAACCACAAGTCATGGGCCAGTGACAACTTTAGCAACAATGACACCTGGTGGGTCCACAAATTCTGATGGACCAACTACAACTAGTGGTTCAACAACAACTGTCAGTCCACCTGCAACAGCAGAGTTAAGTACAGCCAGTCCTTTCATTACACTTTTTGGATCAACAACTAATGGAGCACCAACAAGTGATGGAGTTGGAGGCTCAACAGGAGGGTCAACTACAGCTGTTCCTTCGGTTACAACTGATGTATCAGTAACACCTCAAGTCCCAACCAGTCCTGGTGGTTCAGGTGGTGCAGTTACCACAACTCCAGTTTTTGTTCTCGCAGCAACCTTTGAAGAACCATTTGTCGAAGAACTCAATGATCCAAAAAGTGTTCAATACAGAACTCTTGAAATCCAGGTTGTAACACTGGTGAGTAAAAGTTTACAGTTTCACATCATTATTATGGTATTTGTAACTAATTTTTCATTCTGTTCAATTTGGAGACGCCTTTCAGTTTACTATTTCTTTCTCAATTTCATTTCACAGTGTGATATCATCTACAGGGCAAGATTTGGTTTCCTTTTTGTCCGAACCTTTGTCATACGATTTAGGTAATATTCCAAGCCGCAACAGTATTGCTCAGACTGTACTTACTCATAACTTCAAGAGGACATTTTGGGTTATGTTCCCAAAGTTTTGGCATGGATGATGAAATAGCGAGCATAAAATAAAAACAAACACAACTACTTATCATTTGATTAATTTCTTTATCTTTTGATGTAGACGTGTTGCAGCAAGGACACGAATGGAGAACACTCAAGCAGAGGTTGGACTCGAGTTCAACAATACAGCTTCCCCAAATCAAATCCCACAGGCTGATGTTGTTGTACAGACCTTAGAGGAAGCTCTGAAAAACCCAAACAACACCTTCAACCTCACTGTTGACACAAACTCCATTGAAATCATACGTAAGTAAACAATTGCTCCCATACTGATATTTGTCCATCATCTATAAAACTATCACCAATTTATAAATATTGATAAATATATGATAAATATTTATCATATTTGTGTTATATTTTTGTTAAGTAATCTGTGAAGCACATAACCTGACATGCTCTAGGACTTGTTAGTTACAAAAGCCACCCTATTGAAAAGGTTTGTTACCCATTTAAATGTAGTCATTTTGTGCACTAAAACACTAGTGGCTCAAACACGTGTGTGTGTGTGTGTGTGTGTGTGTGTGTGTGTGTGTGTGCGCGTGCGTGTGCTTATTCAAATATTCTAACTGTTTCTACAGAAACTCCAAATATAACATCAAGTACACCAACTACAGCCCCAAATTCAAATACTACAGCTACAATCACAACTACTGCAACTCCAGTTACAACTGCTACGACTGCTGCAACAACAGCTGCTGTAACAGAAGTTGCTACAACGACTGTACAACTCGTAAAACGGAGGTTGACTTTCACATCTGCTGGAGAGACATTTACAAATGACTTGCTGAATCCATCATCTTCAGCATTTATAAATCGAGCCCGACTGATAAAGTTGATGGTAAGTATCCTCCTTTAAAATGAAATCTGTGGTAGCAAAAATATCCAATATTTTGAATAATCTACAAAGGGGTTTGAAATTACAGGGTTTTGTATCCAAGTTTCACAACATATCTAACAATATATGTTGACATAAGCCATCACCTCTCATTTAGGCCTTTTCAGTATAGGAACTTGATCCATAACCTGGAACTTCCCATAACCTGAACCCGTAAGAATCTGTAAGGTCTACCTTTCTAGGTTGTGCCTCAAATTCCACTGTGTTTACAAAACATAACATTTCAGAAATCCTTAAAAAGCCGACATTATATGATGACAGCACATGTGGTAATGTTTAGACATCAGGGGTCCTATTAAGACGATCTATAGGGCATGGTCTAAAGTGCATGGCATATGTGCTATCAGAGTGTGTCCAACGCCACTTTGCTATTTAAACAGCCCATAATCTGCGTGAAAAGTAAGGTGTCATGTGTAAAGAGGTTGTATTTAGTCTCTTAATTATTCATAGGGTTAGTCTGGGCATAACATTAATTAAATCAATCAGAATGGTATATTTATATGATCGATTCTGCAAATTTGAGAAGCAAATGGGGGTGCTGAACTGATTCAGACTGATCCACTTGTAGTGATACAGGTACTGCGGGTAACCCACAGATTGGGCAGGATGGGTCATAAAAATTAACATGAAAATGAACAGGGTTGCAAGTGGGTTAAATAAGATGAGGCATCTCCCCATGTCCGAACTTCGTGCATGCACTTTTATGCACAGTGCTCAGCAGCATGACTGGTGTGGCATTACAGCAAGCATGGAAACATTATTATCCTAATTACTGAAAGCAGTCTCTGAAGAAAACAGTCATATATCAATACAGCACACAATTTAGAACTCACCTGGAAAGCTTATGCTGCTTGGCCATCATTTTAAAGATTTAATGGTTAGAGAGGCTTTCAGTTTGTTTTCATCTGTGCAGTAATTTCACTGCAGCTAATATTGTTAATATTTCAGCAGCAAAACTAAAAATGTCTTTGAGAGGACAGAAGAAATTCTCCAAAGGAAACAGAAGAAATCATTTTTTTAGACAGCTCTAAAGAAAGTCAGGATTTATACGGCTGCTTTACTCCAAACAATTTCACTGTATGAACTGAGAATGAGTGTGTGTAGGACATATTGGGTGTGTGAAACACAGGTCAACATTAGATCCTATTTCATCCACTTGAAATCATTTGCTATTAATTGGAGTGTTAATTTTTATGACCCGTGCTTTAACTGCAGTGCCCTAGAAGCAGAGCATATGTGCGTTGTGAACCCACCTAAGTAGGCACATCTTATTATCTGAATATTGCGTTCTTTCAATACCAGGAAAATACAGTGCCATTGACTTTTGACCAGGTTTTTGTTGTTCGGTGGTGACCTGACCACACCTCATTTTAAGATGAACATACCCCTGGGCACACAGATGGGTGCAAGTACATTTGCCACCTAGATAACGTGGGCACTGGGCAGGACAATGACAACTGCACAGGCAGAAAATAGCAATGACAGCTGGCTGCACTGTGTGTGTCTTTGTGCCAGGCGTAAGATGGAGCCCCAGTATCGTTAAATTAAAAAAGAAACAGTCCTACCCCGAGTAACAGCTTAACTGAATGAAAAAAAAATGAGAGAAAATTAGAGAAAGAACTTTGAAGCAGGTCCCACACCGCTGACCCGTTTTCCAGAGCTGGTGTATCCTTCTGGACAGGTCGATGCCCTGAGGGAACCACAAGTCAATATACATCATGAAAGATTTAGATCAGAAATGTGTGGAAAAAACTAACTAACAAAAATATACTGAAGACAATGAAGAGAACAATGCTATTACAGTGGTAAAGAAGGAAAAGCACACCGTTAAAATATATAGTCAGCATAAATGTACTTACAATTTGTGTCCTTGTATTTCTCAGCTTGAACCTGTCTTCCAAAAAGCATTCTCTACATTCAGATCCTTGACAGTGATTTCGTTCAGGTAATTTGTTTATGTTATGTTGCTATAATCTAAAGATATTGCCTGTAAATGAATGAAAGTTATAACAGAATTTATCTGTAATTGCTTTTGCAGTAAAGGATCAATCATCAACACTATGGACGTTGGATTTACAAACACATCTGTTCCTAATGGGACTCAGATAGCAGATGTTTTGGTTGTTGCAGCTTCAAATATCACAGCCTTCAACATCGACACAAACACCATTATTGTGGATGGCACACGTAAGCAATACTGAATGGTACCTCACCTACAGTTTTAAATATTTCTACAATATTTGTTAAAGCAATGCCTTATTTCCTTTTCTCCTCATTTACAGAAGTGTCAAGTGGAGTAAGTCACAAGATCAGTCTCATCACTCCATTCTTCCTTGTGCTGTTGTCATGGCTACTGTCAAGCCAGCAATAGCATCTGTGCTGACTCCCCCATGAAACCCCATTAGAAAGTGACTTTGTGCTTTTGTAAAAGGATTTTTTTTGTCATTAAAACACTTTCTATATGACTTAGGAAGAACTATCAGATATTACATTTAAACTCAGGGTGACCTGACATATGAACAAAATTATTGCAAAGGAACACCTAACCTTGACAGCACACACATTTGCCCAATGCAGGTTTGGAGGTCCTTTCTTGATGTGGCCAACTTCAAGCACCTGCTAATAACTTCTAAAAAAGAAGCTGTTACTCTAATTATTAAAATCACTAATGGCAACTGAACTCTGTTACATAGATGAGTCCATATATAACATTTTTGGTATACAATTAAATTTAAATTATTGAGTACTGTGTGCTCCATTCATATTTAAAACTAACATGTTACAATTTACAACTGCAATTTACAATTTCATTTAGTAGATGCTATTATCAAAAATGACATGCATCTGAGTAGCTGTTTGGCAAGAAAATTTTAAAACACTGTCGACTTAAATTATTGCATCCATCCAGAATTTCCTGAAATACAGAATATTCAGATCATTGTGAAATTTGACTTAAGTCTTTCAGATGCTCGATTAGTAAAGATGACAGTGAAAAAACATTCACTTTTATTTAAATAAAACATGTAATAAGGTGTTCTTTGCTCTAATGCTAGCTCAGTCAGATATGTTGAAGGTTTTGTCACTCATTAATGTACTTTCTCAAAGTCTTGTAGAATTATCCATTCATTGTACTTTTTTGTATTTCTGTTATGATACATATGAGTATCTGGAGAAACTACTTTTTCTGTATGTTTTTTTTTTTTGTTTGTTTGTTTTGTTTTGTTTTTTGTTTTTGTTAAAATACCAAGTCTTCCTGATGATTAGATTACAAACATGACAAATAAAATGCCATCTCTGATATAACATTTTATAATCTTAAGTGGGTGATAGATCATAGCATATTGAATATTAAGTATGTTAATGAACAAGATTTCTATTAGAGGTATTAAAAATATGTATAAAATATCAAACCTTGACTCATCATTTCCCAAAATTTAATTATACACTAACATCACATAATAACTAGAGTTGTCAATCAATTAAAATATTTAATCACAATCAATCACATGACTGTCTGTAGGAAATCGTGATAAATCGCAAATTAATTATATTTTTTATTTGTTCAAAATGTACCTGAAAGGGATATTTTTCAAGTGTTTAAAATGTAATTCAAATGTAACTTTATTAAATACAATACATTAAAACAATAACAATATATATTAACAGATGAGTATATCGACCCACTCAATTTAACATTAAGGCCAAAATGCACTAAAAGTTTCAATAGAAAAGTCAATTGAAGCTTCTATAGTGCCTTGCAGGCTTCAGATTAAAAATTCAAACACCACAGAACCAACAATTTTTTTAGGAAAAGGTTGCTATTTGTATGCATTTATTTATTTATTTATTTTGTATTATTATTGTTAATAGTTTATTTCTTTAAGAAAATATTGTTCTCTGAGGAGAAAAATCCTCACCTTAATTCAGCTCAGTCTATATAATGACGAAATGGTGCATGATATTCATGTTTTTGTATTAAGGCAGCAGGATCATTTCCATCAGCAGACAGCAAACTGCACACCGACACACACTGAGGAGATGAAGAAGAAGAGACAGCGTCTGGACACTTCATCATTTTGTGGAGGAGACAAGTGTCTGTCAGTTTGGACTTTACAGCGATAGATATTTTAATCTGTAGTGTTTAAACCACAGAACTGTACAGTAACATCAGGATTCATCATCAATAAAGTTTTTATATCGGTCAGCATTTCACACACTCGCTCCCCCTCCCTCCTCGTCTCTCCTCCCTCACAGTTATGATCAATCAGCATGAAGTAATTAAGTATATAAAAGTACACAAATCGGACATGAAGTAAAAAGTCACACACCACAGAAGTGTACGGAAACATTATGATTCATGATCATAAAAAGTTTTTATATCAAGTTGACACATCTGTCCATATTCACACTCTCTCTCACCCTCTGCTGTAGGTCAGCCTTACTTTTACTTTCACCTGGTTTCAGGTGGAGCTGCAGCTTGATCAGTGCTCTCTAATCTCTCTCCTCATATTCTTCTATTTCTCTGGGTTTGAGCCAGTTGCCTAAACAGACATTGACATTTACATTGTTGGGTGACAGGGAAGCTTGGTTCTGATTCAAAGTATTGGTCAGGCCAATATAACAGAATGTGCATTAATTGCCTGTCAAAAAATAGTGGCGTTAAAAGGAATTTGTGTTAATGCATTGTTAATGCGTTAACTTTGACAGCCCTAATAATAACCATTCACAACTGTGGCCACGTAATCAGGTTGCTGTCTATGATGATGAATTTTGTTTTCAGTTCATCTACACATTTATAGAGAAGATATTCACCTAATTACAAGCACAAACATGTAGCTGCAGAGTAGGACAAACAACTGTTGCATTCTGTTGGACTAGCTGTGTGCAAGTTCAAACTTACTTTTTAATGTTTACAGTGATGGAGTGTAACCAAGTACATTTTAACTGTCCATAGTAGCTGTCCACATCTTCTAATACTAGGATGGGTTAAATGCAGGGAATGAATTTGACTCAATAATTGTATTCTGTACAATAAAGTTGGCTTTACCTTACCTAATCAGCCAGGAACCACCAACCATATCATTCCATTAGTCCTGGAACATTTCATAATGGCAGAGTAGTAATAAGGATATCTCCCTGTCACCCCCAGTGTCT
>JAWZSL010000254.1:0-17500 GCA_034769285.1 Lutjanus argentimaculatus | reverse complement strand
CAAATTATTTCTGAGAATATATTTCAGAACATCTAAGTATTGTTTAATATTTACAGAACCTGTTTGAGTTTTTTCATTTTCCTGTTAAAGATATGTTTGTTTTTATTATCCTAAATCATACATGCATTCACTCCAGAGATTATCAATCAAACAGGTGTTTCTTTATTCATTGTAAGAATGGCGTTAATCAGTTTTTGTACATTAACTCTTCATATATGATGTGTGTGAGGTAATATTTCAGTTTCCAAGTTGCTGTCCACTTGAGGGGATTAGTCTGACAATTTCCTGACCAATTGTGCACATGCTTCTCACACTGATTTCATATGAGAAACAGGGTCAAGTTGACTTTATTTTCATGCATTTCAGTGAAACTATTCTAGTTAGCAGGTAGTTTTACATCCCTGCTACTCACAATGGTGTGAACCTATTGCAGATTATAGTGCTGCGTCTAGCTCTTGTTCTACTCTTTAGAGTTCTTTTGGCACTGATCAAACACAAGATCTAATCTGGTTATGTGGAGATTAGTTGTAATTTTCTGTGAACCAGTGGCAGACAGTCAATAGAGGGCGCTAGGGCACCACCCCACCTCTCACCACATCCTAGAACTTCAGTGAATAGGACTTACTTACTTTGAAATATACATATATATATATATATATATATATGTATATATATATATATATATATATATATATATATATATATATAATTTATTTATGTATTTATTTGAATGAGCAAGGGTAACACTGTGTAGTTACAGTAAAATGTATAATCTGCAATAAAATGTGCTGTTAAAAATGTTCTATGTTAATCTAAAGTTACTGTTTACAGCTCTCTGTGAGAACACAGTGGCAGTGTAACTCAGTAAGAAAAGTAAAAGTAAGCATTATGCTCCTTGTAAGTACTCAGTAACTGTACCTGTCAGACAAATGCAGCGGAGCAAAAAGCTGAGTAGAACTATAAAGTAGCATGAAGAGGAAATAATTTCAAATTCTACTTAAGTACAGTACTTGAGTAAATCGTTATGATCCTGGGTCATTTGTAAAATTGTCATTTTGCTGCAGACTTCTTTATCGCCCCCCCCAGTGTGTGTCTCTCTCTCTGTACTGAGGACTGTCTGAAAATGGAAACAGGTGGTGCCCTGCGATTGGTTCATCCAGCTTGATTGGTGCCACAGGATTGGTCGGGGGAGGACCAAAGCCTACTTGTACCTCCATGTAGCAGCACTCTGTCTCCCTCTAGCCTTCGCTCCCAAGAAAATGCCAGCTCTTTGTTGTAGTTTGTGTTGAGAGCTTCATTGGGGGTATTTGTTGTACTCCCTCCAAACTTTGATAGATCTGTTGAGTTTCTGCTTAAGTAAAGTAAATAACAACTGGTGCTTCGTAAATAATTGTCTGTAACTAGTAGCAGTCAGTAAGAGGGAGAAGCCTTTTTATTTTGAACTATCCTTTTCTCCTGTTTTTCCTGATTTAGGAGTTAGGTTAGTTAATTTGTCATTTATTTATCTTTTGTTTTTATTGCAGGAAAATTTGGTTCATTTAAAAAGTTTTGTTTGTTGTTTTCGACATTGTTCTCCTGCTAAGCAAAATAAACTGCTACTTTGAATTTTGCTTTCTTGTGCTGCTGGCCTTCCTTGGAAGTGGGAAGAATGAGCAAGCAACACATCTGGCATCTATGCTGTAGAGCCTTGAGATTTATTTGGTTTTCTGTTGGTGAGGCTGTAGTGGAAGTCTATATTCCTTGTGTCTGGTGTTTTTTGTTTTGCTTTGTTTTGTCTTTTTACAAATTGGATGATAATCCATTTTCCACACTCTGCAGCATATGCAGAGTCCTTAAGTATATCTTCCGAAGTATTGATGGAAGCCAGTCTTTGTTGGTGTCTTCATCATCATCTTCCTCATGTGTTAGTCCAAACAGTGATCTGATATCCTCTCTCAAGGAGGCACAATGAATGCATCTCTTTGAGAGAGAATACCAGATCACTGCATCACCACATTCATTGTAGGTGACTAGTGGTCTCTAGCTGTCTCATTTTTAGTGTGACCAATCAGTCCTTCAGCAACCTCACCAGTTTTGATGATGTTCTCAAAATTAAAGTCAGAAGAAATCCCATTGAAGCTGTGTTTTGGTTTCCTTGGCTACAAAAATCACCATCTAGGAATCCCTGATAGATCTGAGTGTGGTCCTTTAAGAGAATACTTTAACATGAGATGCATAATATTGCAAATTACTGCAGCAAATGTACTAGAATTTGTCTGATTTTACCAGCTTTAAGTATTCAATGATAAAGTGACCCCATTTTCTGTATGTAATTATTCTGCATTAGTCTTCAAATTATATATAAAATTGTATATATTATATAACATTACAAAGTATGGGCATAGTATTTGTTCATTTTTTTATTGTTTGGATATGAACTTGTAAGTTTATGTGTGTACTTGTGTGCACGTGTCTCTTAATATTTCAAAATTTTAATTTCTTCATGTTATTATATTTATATACACTATAATATACCATACATTATTTCATTTAGTGATACATTATATGTACAGTATATTTGTTCATACAGTATTTTGTCCTTTGTGTCCCATTATACAGTATGCACTCAAATATTTGTTCATTTTTTTGTTTATTTATGGAATTTGTTTGTGCATGTACTTGTGTGCACATCACTCTTATTTATAATATTTTGCATTACACATTTTTCATGTTATTGTATTTATATACATTATTATATCACATATATTATTACATTATATTGTGTAGTATATTTGTTTCTATTTTATTTATATGTATTGGATACTACATGATCTTCAATATTTTGACCAAAATACTGTGTTCATTTTGGCTTGTGTCTTAAAAATATTTTGATCCATGTTAAAATGGCTGAATATGAATTCTCTTAAATGGCCTTTTTCTAAAAATATTTGATGACAGTCAACCTTTGGAGGAGCATATCTCTAAAGAATATCTGGTGTAGAAAGATAACAATGGTGTCACCCAAAAGCTGAGACTTTTCAGTTCTAAATGTACAATATGTAGGTTCTGGTTCTTGGGAGCTCTGTCACATTAAAACCACCAATCACAAAAAATGTAGTTTGATTACATCTGAAGTAGCGTGGGATTAAAGTTGTTTTCTTCATTGCTAAACAACCACCAATGCAGATGAAAATCTATTCGACATGACTCAGCCAGAAATCATGTTCATGGACAAGGTAATGTTTTGAGTTTTAGTCACTTTATGTCCATGGAAGTGGTGCCTTATTGAAAACATTTGGCATAATGTAAATACATAATTCAACCAAATAAACAACAGGTCACCATTTTAATGCAGAAATGTTAAATTATAGGTTGAACAATGGGATAACAAAATCTGATTTCCAAATCTTTGGGATTTCATTGTTAACTCAGAACCTTACAGTGCATCTATTTTTCTGGAAGACTGGACTATAGTAGAAAACATAACATAGTACATCTTATTAGCTTATTGTCCTCTAAACAAGAAAAACAATGTCATATGTAAAAGCTCATATTCAGAATTACACACTTAAGGCCTAATTGCTGTGGTTACATTAATGAGCTTGATAATTATTGCTTTATGACTGCTTTCATATGCCATGCAGTTAAACATGTGCTTATCAATATGAGCTGAATGTCTTGGACCAAATCAGATGTTGGCTTTGTGGGTGTCACGGTTGAGTGTAAAGTCAATGGAAATAACTCTGGAGGTGGACCCAAAAATGCAGATGAGAGCACTGGTACAAGTTCGAATGATAATTTTAATGCAAAAACAAAAAGGGTAACAAAACACCGGCTTACGTGAACAAAGGGATCCAAATGAAAACAAAGCCAGGCAGAAGTCCAAAAATCCAAAAACACCAAAAAGGGGAAAAATAAATCCAACAAGCACTGGTGAAACACGAACAATCCAAAAAGGGAGAAAACCAAAAACAATGGAGAACACACTGGGAAGACACGGGAAACATCACACCAAATCAACACGACGAACTGACCAAAACAAACAGAAACACAGGGACTAAATAGACAGGGAGGTAATCAAACACAGGTGGGTGGACAACAACAGGTGAACCAAATCAGTAATCAACAAAGGGCGGGAAAAGGACAAAGACAGGAAGTAAAAACAACAAGGACACACAAGGGAAACCAATACTACAAAATAAACCAGGAAGTAACCAACCAAAAACACAACCATGACAGTGGGATCCTTTTCTACATTTATTTGAAGCCAGGTCGCCAAGGGCTATATTCACAAACATTACAGCTCCTAACTTGGCCAATAAAATAAAATAAAATAAAATAAATAATAATAGAAATTTGAGCAAAGATGATTTAGGAAACCTAGTGTGGAGGTGTGGTTGTACCTATTGCATTTACTCATGCACTTAAAGAATATGATTGGTTGATCCAAGAAAAAGAAAAGAAAAAAATTAACTCTTAGTGATAATGGGCACAGATTGGATAGTGAAATCGATATTTATTTGCTTATTTGTTTATTTACCAAGATGATAATTTTAGTACAGCTATATCCATATGAATGCTGTTTTGTGAAACTGCAGGATGTGGACATGCAGTGGAAAATTAAATGATCTGTGTCACAATTATGATCACTTTCATTTCTGCTGTTAGTGCATTAAGTGGGATCATTTGTCAGCCTTGTCTGTTTTTTTTTTCTTGTAAAACACTGTTGAGAAAAGTGATGAATATATAAGTTTTTTAAATCATTATTTTGTGAGCACAACTAATAACCGCAGTCATAAACATTATCTCTGCATGATCAAATCTGTAGCATTTCATTAATTCAGTGTTTTTATCTTTTTGTCTTTTTGCCATTGTCTCCTCTTCTACTCTGTTAAAAGTCCTCCTCCCTATAGTTTTTTACCTTAGGAGCTCTTTTCAGGGCTAAGATATTTTGTGAATAACCTTTATCTTTCCTAGGATCTACTCTTAACTTTAAGGGGAAAAAACATCACATTTATAAGAATTTTCTTAGAATTTCATCATTAGGAGCAACTCTGCGCACAGGGAAGCTTTGTGAACACAGCCCCAGATGTAAGTGTTTTGACCCACCCAAAAACCAAAAAAGAATCTGAAAACAATTTGGATGAATACTAAAATAGGATTCCATGCTCACACGCTATGTTGTGTACTTTAAAAGACAGTCTTGACTCTACATTTTATGAGTCAAGTTCTCAGAAGGAGAAAATGTCGTGTGATTGACAGACAGTTAAAAACACACAGGTAGAATGTGAGGAACACTGCCAAGTTGTGTGTATGTTCTGTGTTCTTCCTTGGACATGAAGTCATTGCTGTTTTTGTAATTTGTAGAACTGGAATGTCTGATATATTTTCAAATGTATGAAACGAAATATGCTTAACTACACAATTTCCTCATAGTATCGCTTTTTAAAGTTTTATGCGGTTCCATATTTACCTTATTTTCATAAACTGTTTTACACAACTTACTGGCCTGGCACACTATTGGAACTTCTCATGATTTGCAGAACAGGAATGCAGCAGAGGGACATTTTTATGTCAAGACAAAGGAGGGAGTACACTATAAGTAAAGCCAAGCCAAGAAACTGCCAAATTTCTAGGCATCTGCCTATAACTGGTGACGTGGTATGGTTCCTTGCATAGGTGTGATCACATTTTTTTTACATTGTATCATCTCTGAGTCACGTAATTTGTTGATCGTATGTCTTTATAAAGGCTTTACTAGATGAGGGCTGCATCAAAAGGTGAAATGTTTGCAGTGTCACGGATGAAATAAACATTGTAATAGTAAAAAAAAAAACAAAAGGAAATCTACGCTAGATCAAAGCAAGAACTTTAAATATTTATTCTAACCAGTATCCATTTCTTCTTCAAATTTGGGTAAGTAAATCTTTCAGTCATTGCTGTTTTTGTATTTTGTAGAATTAGTATGTTTTCAAACATAAGAAATACAATATGTTTGATTATGTAATTCCCTCATCATATCATTTTATCAAAATTTAATTTCATCAACTTTTTGACATAACATACCAGCACACTGTTGGAACTCCCTTTAAAATTTACTGAAATGGAATGCTGCAGCACGAAATTTTTTATGACAAAATAAAGACAAGGGACTATACTATGAGACTGAGCCAAGAAATTGACAGATTAAATAGTGGAAGCCTATAAATTGGTGTGCCTGATATGCAAAGTACAAAAGCAACACTGATTTATTTATAACTTGCGATTCTTTTTTTTTTTTTTTTTTTTTCAAAGTTATTTTTTGGCTTTTTTGCCTTTATTGGACAGGACAGCCAGAGAGTTGACAGGAAACGGGGCAGAGAGAGGGGGTTTGGTACGCAGCAAAGGGCCGAAGGCAGGTGTCGAACCAGCAGCCGCTGCAGAGGAGTAACAGCTTCCATACATGGGTTGGATGCTCTATCAGCTGAGCTAAACGTCCACCCATAACTTGTTATTCTTTAACATATACTTATTATCCTTCTTTTGTATGTTTAAGAGGAACATATGCAAAAAATACATCAAAATGCGCAGATTGATCTGTAATGGTTTGCTTTAACTTTTCTAAGTGATTCACACAAAAATTGCAAAGAACTAGGATAAATTTTTATAATGGATGTGCACGTTGCCAATTGTTCAGACTGGAGTGGAAAATATCATCCTCAGAATATAGAGCAGCTGAGAAATTTCCTTTAAAAATTATCTTAAACTTGCTCTCAATTCCAAAAATGTAATTCTTCTTACAGAGATTTTAGATTAAAATGAGTAAATTCTGGTTCTTCATATGTAACTACAGAATCAAAGAGACATACACTTTTGGCTTGGTGAGCTATCAAAGGATAAGATTGCCAACAAACTGTCCGTAAACTCCCATATTAACTCAGACCCATAATTTCGCTAGTAAATAAAAATGAAAGGTCCAGGCAATAACTGTATCTCAACTTGAAACTCAGGATGAGGTTGTTTAAAAATGTAATCATTAGAAAGAAACTATATTTTAAGAGGGGCTAGTGAGTTTTATATTTTTATCACAAAATGTTGTCTGACATTATTCCATGACATGGTTACCAATTAGCCAATAGCTATTTTTATGTCAGCCATTTTGTCCTCTCTGTCTCAGTGATGGACTCAGCTTTTTGCTTGTGAACGTGACTGATATAGCTACTGTTAATACTTAATACTTAGCCTCTTAACACTTAAGTCTTACTTAGTACAAAATTTTATATAGAAATATTAATGTGGGGATACACATTAAACATCAGGCACTCAAAATTTCTTATGAAATTTTCTAGTTTGTAATTTGTTATTGTTCCTTGCTTAGGTGTCATAACATTTCTTAAAAATGTATCATCTCTGAGTTAACCAATTGTTGGTCATTATTATGGTTATATAAAGGCTTTAATAGAGGGCTGCACAACAAGTAAGGTGTTTGCACCTTAAAATGGATTAAATAAATAATGAAGTAGGACAAAAACTCAAAGAAATATACACAAGATCAGGAAAGGGATTTTAAATATTTCTTCTAAGTAGGTCTATTTCTTCTTTTAATTTGGATAAGTAAATTCTTCAATCTGTATGTATGTATATATAAACAGTACACCATACATGGGTCTACAGTGCATCTAAGTATAGATGACTTACAATTTAAGGGAAAATAGCTTACCAGTATAAATGAACGAAAAACACAACAAATACAGATGCTTGTGTGGTGACCTGTCAGGGTTTGTTTTATGTTGTTTTCTGTGACTTCTGTGTCTTCTTTTTGTGATATTGTGACTTTATGTATATTTTTGAATTGTTTTGTTTTGTTATGTGTGTGAAAGAGTGAAGTTAAAGTTGCCAACTTGTGCGTCTGCTTGGGTTGAGGTTGTTAATTAACATATAAAATTTTCCGGGTTGAGTGGTGGAGATCTGCTCTCATGATGGGTCAGGTGGATGCAGGTCTTAACCCTGACCTGACTGCAGTTTGTGTATTTCATGCCACCTTTTATTTCAATCAGAGGAGACTCATTCAATGCAACAAATTTTTATTGATGAAACACAAAGCTTGGAGTAAAAGTCTTTGGCGTTTAGACCCCATGGTGAAAAGCTCATGATAAAGGGGGAATGTGAATTATGAATAGATAGATACCCCCCCATGGGGTCTAGACACTGGTGGTGGTAATAAGGGGAGAAGATGATGACTGGGCTAAGCGAGGTGTGGTTCTGGATGAGGGGAGCGCCGCCGGCTGATGAGGAGGTGCCTCGAGTGATGCGGAGAGGGTGACTCGGAAGAGGAGTGGCCGCAGGTAACTACGGGATGACTACCAGGAATCCTGCCCAGACTGCCACGATGCTTGGAGGAGCCTGGGGTGGGGGAGGGATGCGATGAATCTGCAATGACAGCTGACAGCAGAAGAGAGGGAGCAGGTTAAATTTTGACAGCTACGATGTGATTGGTTGAGAGATAACTTGTGTCGAACGGAGATTGGTTAGATGCGGGGACGCCCCCGATCCACTGATAGGAGGAGAGCTGGAGAGTGAATGAAATAGTGAAGTGGGGGAATGTCTCTCTGATTGAATTTACGCTGAGCTTCATTTCAATCAGAGGAGACTCATTCAATGCAACAAATTTTTATTGATGAAACACAAAGCTTGGAGTAAAAGTCTTTGGTGTTTAGACTCCATGGTGAAAAGCTCATGATAAAGGGGGAACGTGAATTATGAATAGATAGATACCCCCCAATGAAGAGGAAAGACAGAAACGATAGGTTACGTACCGGAGGGACGAAATCCAATCCTTACCTTACCAATGGCAAACGAATCTATTAGATGGGAGAAATTAACATGTTTATTAACAAGCATGATATGCCATACAAGCATCAGAATCACCAGAAGCTCAGGTGTGGAGTGAACTGAACATCGCAGTGAATAAGTAGGCTACAACATGATTCGTGAGAAGGTGCTCGTTGCTTGCTTCTGAGCACTTGCTCGCTTGCGATGATGGCTCAGCGGCCTGCTTGAGGGTGCTTGTTTGCACTGGAGTATGCATGCACTGGCTAGCCTGGTGAAGTGTGGATGGGGTCATGATATGCATATGGGATGTGAATGAAGGCGGGGTCACGGACCGTATGAGTTACCATGTGTTGTGATACCCTAGTCTGATCTAGTGTACTGCTCCGTCGTATGCCGTCGTATGAGCAGGTGTCAGAGGTGCAGGGGGGTCCCGATCGTGGGACTGAGGTGCAAATGAGGTGTGGATGAAGGCGGGGTCATACGACCATGGGCTGAGGGGTGCAGAATGGAGTGTGACTGAGAATGTAGAAAAGAATAGTGTGCTGAGGTGCTTATGAGGTGTGAATGAAGGCGGGGTCACTCGAGACCGTCAATTGATATGAGCTTTGAGGAGTGTGGGAGCGCACGAGCTTGCGCTAATGTTTGCACCGTACGAAGCCGAGGCAGAACCACCAGGGATGCTGCGACACTGAGCGTACCAGTGATCAATAGTCAAGGCGTGATTGATATTAGCGTGCATGAGAGTGATGAACAGCAATGATGATTGTACTCAAATCTCTGCGCTGATGTGAGCTCCTTAGCAGCTGGAGCAGAACCCAACATGAGGACAAGTGAGCTCAGCATGATTAGCTTGATGCGTACGTGATTAATGTGCGAGATTAGTGACATTTTTAGACCACCACCAGTTATATGCCGATTATGACTCACCAATTAGGATGCAGAGACCGCTGATTTGTGACGATGGTGCTGATGTCAGGGCGAATGTAGGACGTGTAAACTGAAGATGACCAGCGCCCGAGTTGTTGTAATGATGAGGAGGGAATGCCTTGATTAGCAGCGGATGTAGCTGCGCCTATCCTGAATGAATGCCCTGAGTACTGCTGCAGCGATAATTTGCTCTTAATAAAAACTTGTTTGAAATAATTATTGAACCAGGATTTGGATAGAGGAAGATGGTCTGGAGTGAGGAACAATGGAGAGGAGGTACAAGTTTTAGGCCGGATTTTCAGGTATTTGAGCATTGATTTAAAAGGGCAGAATGGAGAGTCGATGCGGGCTACGATTACGGAGCAAGCACCTTTCCCTTTAGAGTGTTTAAGGTACAGAGTGTAATGCTAGCATGAAAAGACCGATCATTGACAGAAATGTCCCTATTAGGGTCATATGATAGGGAAGTAGTGGTGAATTCCCCAATTCTGAGGAACGCATAGAATGCTAATGAAAATACAGCATCGAGAAGGGAATCAATGTAAGGAGAAAAGGACCCGTTCCTTAATACTGATAACATCCTATGGAGGAGAGAAAGTGTTATTGGCTGTCTTTGATCAGGAAGTGGAGGAGCTGCTTTAGAAATGCCTTTAAATAATAACTTGATGGCTGGGTTGGAGAATAGACTTTGGAACGAGCACATCATAGCACCTGATATTAAATTGAATCCCTGCTACCAGCCCCCGTATGTACTGAGGCTTGAAATGGCGCACATCCATACAATAGCAAATGAAAGCACACACTGTGTTAATGGAAATGGGCTTTAGTGGTATGCAGATTGACATACAAAACAATGCAAACGTTTCCCTGTGGAGGCAGCTAAACCCTGTCTCATGAAAGCCCTGGCTGACTCTACATATCTATTTAATGGGTTATGATCTAATAAAGCATTAGTTGGTGAATAGGTGGGACAGGAATAGGCTTGGGGCTGGCCTCTGGATAGTTGCTCCTGAAGGTCTGGAATTTAAAAAGAGAGAGAGAGTCAGTGAGAGAGTTGTAATGGCCTGGCACGTGACGGGCTGTGAGAATGAAGTTGTGGGTGATTGAGGACCATGTAATGCTTCTCATGAAGGGCATGATGTTTTTTTTGCAGAGGAACGCCCTCTATTGATAATGTTGACCACTGATTGGTTGTCACACAGCACGGATATGCGTTTACGTGTCCAGTGCTGACCCCACATGTGGCAAGCTACTGCGATGGGGTAAATCTCATGGAGAGCTGAAGAGGAGTCGACATGAGGAAAAGAAGGAGGCCAAGGGCTGGAGAACCATTGCTCCTGATAGAATCCCCCAAAACCCACGGATGGGGCGGCATCCGTGAAAAACATGAGGGAATCGGATGAATGCACAAGCTCGTCATAGAAGAAGGTGATGCCGTTCCAGTTATTGAGAAGGCGTGACCAGAAACGCAAGTCTGAGCGGCACCCGTCGTCTAAAGAGATGGCATCGTGCAGATTGGGTACTGAAGATGCCATGTCTAGCAGGCGGGAGATGAAAGAGCGCCCCTGTGGAATAATGCGCATGGCGAAGTTTAAGTGCCCGAGGAGGGAGAGCAGGGTCAATCAGCAGAAAATCATCCAGTAGGTGAAGAACTGCGGGGACCCTGACTCTATTTAAGAGGATCCAACAGAGCACCTCGGAAACCTGATTAAAGATGCTTGGACTGCTCCTACACCCGAAGATCAGACGAACGGCGAAATAGAACTTGTTCTCCCACCTAACGCCAAAAAGATGCCATTGAGACGGGTGAATGGGGACTATCTTGAACGCGTCTGTGAAGTCAGCTTTGGAGAGCCAAGCTCCTTGCCCGGCCAGTTTGATGAGTTTAATGGCATGATCGACAGTTGCGTAATGGAGGGAGAAGGCTCCGGAGGAATAAGACTGTTGATGCTGGGAAATGGGCCTGAATGAGGGGCAGAAAGGTCGAATATCAATCTTTTCTTCCTTGAGTATTTCCTAGTCACTACTCCTATAGGGCTAGAACGAAACACTGGAAATGGAGAGGACTGAAAGGGGCCGATGACGTAATTCTTCTGCACTTCTCTTTCTAGCAGCTGGGAAACAGTATCTGGCTCTTTAAGCGCTGACTGTAAATTTTTTGCAACATAGGACACAGAAGGAGAAGATAAAACCCCCACCCTGAAACCCTGAGACAGCCCAGTAAGAAGATGATTTACAAACACGGAATCAGGGTGAGAGCACAATTCAGCTGCCAATTTAGGAACATTTATTGGTGTTGATGGATGAATGTTCATTATTTCTTTAAACACGTGACGGTTCCCCTGCTGAGGAGGTCCCCTGAGATGCCGGGGGCAGACGGACCTGGGATGAGCATCTTGGCATGAACTGCATATGTGAAGAAAACGGCAGTTGGGGTAGGTGCATACGTGTTCATTAAAATTATTGCAAATGGGTACATTTTTGTATGTAAGCACCTGTCTCCCTCTGCTGTCGGGTCGCCCGCTGAAGCTAGGCTGAGGCTGAGGCTGGAGCTGAGGCGGAGGGACTGACATTGCAGATGTGAACGGAATGGTGGGACAGAGGGAGGCAATGTGACCTGACGTGCCGCAGGTTTCACAAGCTAAGATCCGGGCGCCTCCAACAATCATGACTAGAAGCTCTGTATCTAGGATGGACCAGTCCAGGCGAATATTGTAATGGGAAATAGAAAGGGCTGATTTCTTGGCGAAAGCATTGTGATACTGATAGAAATAATTCTTCCCATACTTCAGGTGCAGATCGCCAATTAGAGCCAGATAGGCGTCCAATTCCGGTCGTCTCTCAGGATACATGCTGCAGATGACGTCACGATAGACGCTGAAGGCCACCAGAAACTGTCCGATGGATAAGTCGGTGTTAAGCAGGGATGAGCGGACTTGAACACGGCGGTGATGTTTCCCCCGGATGCTAGTGATTTATTGTACTCGGGAGAGGGCAGAATTAGGGAGACCAGATTTACGGCTTTGCCTTGCAGAATTTTTGACCTTAAATTGGAAGATATGTTTGCTGCTTGAGGAATGTATGGCCTACCTGCAGCAGGAGCTACGACGGCGGAGGCCAGAGTGTGGTGAGACGGCGCCTGGGAGGAGAGGAGGCTGGAAGTGCCGGCTGGCTGCTGCATGGCGGCTCGGGAGGCGGCGATAGTTGCTGAAGGCAAGCATCTATCTGCTGCATGGAGTTGGCCAGAGATTGCAGAGTAGAAAACAGGGTGACATCTGACGTGGAGTGACTTGGAGCAGCAGGCGAGGAGCGGCCCGGAGGAGCCGAGGAGGTTTAACTTCTCTTTGGCTGCGAAGCTTAGGAAGATACGGACTTCCTGGTCCTTTTGCGGCCGGGAGCGGGCACGGTGGGTTGGGCAGTCGGAGCTGGAGGTTCCTGCTCGGAGGGAAGCGACATCTCTGCCGGATCGGTGCATGTTGCGAGCTCCAACAGCTCGCGCAGTTGGGCGATCGGGAGGCCCGGGGCAGGAGAGATGCCAAATTCCCACAGTTGCAGCAGCAACAGCTCTGACTCGTCAGTGAGAGGATTATTTTGCGCCAGCCGGGAGCTCCTTCTTAACTCTTAACAACCTTTAAAACAGTTTAAAATATTGGTATTTTTGCAATAAGATGTTATTCTCCTTCGTTTCATATGAAGAGTGCTGTGGTTTTGATTAGTGTGGGGGAACAGTGATGCTTCGTGTTATCTGCTCTCACAGTGACATGACGTCTCTGTGGGTCAGACTTGTGGCTCTGTGCTCTGCTGTCAGACAAATTTTGCATAAATGATTTGCAGCAGTGTTTCTCAACATTCTTACAAAACCCAAACTTATTCTAAACTTATGCAATTGGTGGTATGACACGGTTCAATGTCACTTCTGTCGCTGTTTTCAGCATGGTCTGTTTTGAGTAAATGAAGAGAGGAGACACAAGAGAGCAGCAGCAGGCGTCCAGCAAGAGCGGTGCAGGCAGAGGCAGGGGGAGAGAGAAAACAGAGGAGAGTTACAGTGGCAGCTCCCTGATGCCAAAAATGAAACATATGCGTGTCCTAATGAGATGTATCGATACACTAGTGCGGCATCGATTTGTTTCTGAATCATGTTCAGCTTTTTACCTATACAGGCTGCCTGAGCCGATGCACTTGTATCTTACACATTAAAGGATGCAGGAGTGAATCGTTACACCCCCACCAACTGTTACTTTTTTCCTCATTTATCATATAACAGCCAAAAAGAGACCATATCTCAGTATTTGAACTTTTTTGTCATCAAGCAAATATACATTAACTTACCAGTTTTTTTTTTACAGCGATAGATTTATTATTGTTTTATGGTCCTGAGCAACAAATATTTCTCTCACAAAGTTGATTCTATTAGTTTACTTTTACAATTATACACATACATCAAATGCTTCAGCAGCTGAAGTCCACCAGCACTATAAATCAATATTACGAATGTTAGAATGTTAATATAGCTCACTGTACTACGAGAGAAACTGAGTTAAGAAAAATAAGAGCTATTCAGCCCCATGGGAGATGTTACCTCAGATGTACTAGGATGATGCAAAAGTCCTGCTACATTTATTGGAGCAACTTACATATCACAGCCTATCCATGATGCAGAACAGAAGAAATTATCCACTCTTTATTGGCCATTCAACTTTGCCAGGCAAGTTTTTAAAAGAACTATCACAATAAAGATCACCCATTTCCATGTTAAATTGCAGCCATTTTTTTTTTTTGATACGTTAAATTAAAAACATTATCATAAGCCCTAATCTTGAGGAGTTTGAACATGGAAAGCAACTGTCATGTTTGTTAACCCTCTGAGGTCTAAGCCCTTTTTTCTCCCTTTAGGTCCACCTGGTTTTCTAGTGTAAAAATGCTTGTGAAACATCCCCCCTACTGCACAATAAAGATCTGAACACCTTTTTTTTTTCAGAACAACCAAAGTTATCAGAATATGTAAGCTGCAGTGATGTCACATGAATGTACAAATAGTTATTGGACCATAAAAACAAAAGAAAAAAAACAGGTGGAAATTGAATCTCAGAATTTAAACTAAGACACAGGGCCAGATAAACAACATAAAAAGTGAAATCAGTGCAAACTGTCAACAGGGAAGAGATGCCATGTTTTAAACTCTATGTGATGTTGCTTTAAAACATATTGTTATTATTAAATTTACTGTTATTGTGCTGCTGTTGTACATGATTCCATGTACTGACTGATTTTACAGATTCAAGAGCGGGCAAGATGGGTGCTGGACCCATCTTGGTTTTGTTGATATTTTTGGGTAAGTAAGAAATTAAAGTGAAAAGTGAAAGAAAGACAGTGCTCATGAAAATCGAAGTTCTTATTTTAAACACATTGGCCATATTTTCTGAAAAATAGGGACCAATGAGCTTGCTAAAATGCCAGCTGCTGCACAGTCCAGTGGACCACACACACAACTACTGGTGGAGAAAATGGAACTGATGGATCAGTGACAATTGGACCAACATCTACCTCAGCCAGAACAACTGGGGCAGTTACAAGAACAATACAACATGCCAATGATTCGATTATGAATACACTTCGAGCATCAACTGAAACTGGGCAAAATAAAGGGCACACAGGAATTATCCATTTCGCTCACCAGTTGTGGTTCTTGTGGCAACCTTGGAAGAAACTTTGTTGAAGAACTGAAAAATCGCAGCAGTGCAATAATACAGAAAACTTGAAAGACAACTTGTAGCAATTGGTGTGTATGAATACAATTTGGATAGAATCGATAAAAGTTGCCATTCTCTTTGAGTAAATTTGAAACCCACTGTAATTTGGCTAAGCATAACATTTCTGATGTTGGTTTCTATTGCAGTGCGATTTCATCTTCATCGATTCATTTGGTCCTGTGTTCATTGGACCATTGTCATCGATTTTAGGTATTCTTCACATCTTTCAGTTCTGATCTTCAAGTGCATCAACTCATAACTAGAACCTGACAACTGGGAAATGTCATATGTGTTAAAAAAAACTTCAGTGTGGACTAGAAAAAGCATATAATATAAACACAAGATAAATATACAGTCTTGTAACAAAACTGTCATTTGATTACAAACTGCGCTCATTGTAATGCAAAGGGCCGCAAATGGGAAACGTCGAAACAGAGGTGGAGCTCCAATTCAACAGCACGGCATCACCTGATGAAATCCCACAGGCTAACAAAGTTGTAGATGTCTTAAGAGGGGCAGTGAATAATCCAAACAGCACCTTCAACCTCACTCTTGATTCAGACTCATCACAGTAATTCGTAAGTAAACATTAAATACATCAACTGAAATTTCCTCCAAAATGAATTTTTGCTCTGGACCGTTCCAACTAATGTTTTACTTTTTTTGTCAATCACCTCTATACAAATCCTGCAGGATCAACAACTGGAGGGTCAACAACAACTAACAGGCCAACAACAACTGCAATCACTCCACTTCCTTCACCAGTTGTGGTTCTCACAGCAACCTTGGAACAACCATTTGTAGAGGAACTCAACAATCGCAGCAGTGAAGAGTACAGAAATCTTGAAGAACAACTTGTAGCATTGGTGTGTACGACTAATATTTGATTCCGTGCAGTAAATTTGGCATTCTCTTTGACTACATTTGAAAGCCACTGCAATTTGGCGAAGGTTAACGTTTCTCGTCTTGGTTTTCTGCTTACAGTGCGACTTCATCTTCACTGATTCATTTGGTCCTGTGTTCATCGGCACCGTTGTCCTGGAATTCAGGTAATTCTTCAAATCTTTCAAGTCTGACTTCAAGTGCATCAACTCATAACTAGAAATCTGCCACCTGGGAAATGGTCATATGTGTTAAAAAACTTCAGTGTGGTCTAGAAAAAAGCATATATTATGAAACACAAGACAGAAATACAGTTTTCAAATGATAATTATTGGATTATGCGCTTTTGTAATGCAAGGCCGCAAATGGGAAACGTCGAAGCAGAGGTGGAGCTCCAGTTCAACAGCACGGCATCACCCGATGAAATCCCACAGGCTAACAAAGTTGTAGATGTCTTAAGAGGGGCTGTGAATAATCCAAACAGCACCTTCAACCTCACTCTTGATTCAGACTCCATCAGAGTAGTTCGTGAGTAAACATTAAATACATCAACTGAAATTTCCTCCAAAATGATTTTTTGCTCTGGACCGTTCCAACTAATGTTTTACTTTTTTCGTCAATCACCTCTATACAAATCCTGCAGGATCAACAACTGGAGAGTCAACAACAACTGCAATCACTCCACTTCCTTCACCAGTTCTGGTTCTCACAGCAACCTGGGCAGTACAATTCATAGAGGAACTCAACAATCGCAGCAGTGAAGAGTACAGGAATTTTGAAAGAATAATTGTGTTATCGGTGTGTACGACTAATATTTGATTCCGTGCAGTAAATTTGCCATTCTCTTTGACGACATTTGAAAGCCACTGCAATTTGGCGAAGCTTAACTTTTCTCGTGTTGGTTTTCTGCTTACAGTACAACTTCCTCTTCATTGATTCATTTGGTCCTGTGTTCATCGGCACTGTTGTCGTGGAATTTAGGTAATTCTTCAAATCTTTCAAGTCTGACTTCAAGTGCAGTAACTCATAATTAGAAAATTGCCACCTGGGAAATGGTCATATTTGTTAAAGAAAATCTTCAGTGCGGTCTACGAAAAGCACGCATAATTAAACGCAAGGTAAAAGTACAGTATTGAAATAATTATCATTGG
>JAWZSL010000253.1:0-30922 GCA_034769285.1 Lutjanus argentimaculatus | reverse complement strand
CAGCAAGCCTCTAAAGTTCAAAATTTTGAAAATTCATAACAAATCAACCATATGTGCTACAGATTTAAAAACTTTCACCAAAATGTAGCCCCAATACTGAAGAAACTTTTGTACATTTAAACCTATTGCAAATTATGAAGTCCATCACTCTGTTTTTTTCAAAAACTGTAAAACTTATTAAACCTATCTCCTCCCACAATTTTTTGCTCAATTGGCACCAAACTTGCTACAGAGCATCTTCAGACTGTCCTACACAAACGATCCACACAGATTTTTGATTTATCAAAAATTGAGCCTACAGTGCATCAAAATGTTTGACTGTAAACGGTATTATAAACATATACTTGCAAATTCTTGCTAAATACATTTTCAATGTTCATGAAAAAAAATGACAAAATTTTGGAGTCATGGTAGATGATGTTTGGAAAATATCAGAATTTTATCTCAAAAACTGAATTTTTTACAGCATTTTGAATTTCACTCTCATGCCAACAATTGGAGTCAATGCAAAAATGTCATTTTTAAAACATCAGTTTTTTCACTTTTGGAGCCAATAAAATCATTGTTAAAAACTAATGACCAAACATCTCCATGCTGTCTAGATGCAATTTGTGTATTTTGGGATTTTTGTCTCAATAACTGAATTTTTGACAGCCGTTTGAAATCTGCCTTTACACGCTAACAGCTGCTGTCTTGCACACAGGTGACTGGCTTAGTCAATTTGTGAAGCTACAAGTGGTGTTTCCATTTGCCAATTAGCTCAGTGAGATAGAGGATGGTTTTTGGTGTTGAAGGTTGTGAGTTCAAGCCTCAGCTTGTACAACATTTCCATATGAGAAATCTACCCAAACTTTTCACAAAGGTCCAGTCCCATGCCAGATGTCCTCAACTGGAAACACAAGACAATAGTCCTGATGGTGGCGCTACAGCAAGCCTCTAAATTTCAAAACTTTGAAAATTCACAACAAATCAACCATATGTGCTACAGCTTTGGAACTTTCACTTTGAAATTTGCTTTTCCATGGCATGGATGGCTGCTGCCTGGCACCCTGATCCTTGGCTTAGTCAATTTGTGAAGCCACACATGAACTGTCACTTGCCAATTAGCTCAGTGAGATAAAAGATGGACTTCAGTGTCAGAAGTCGTGAGTTCGAGCCTCAGCTAAGGACTTTCAAATGTGAAAGCCTTATGTTCAGGTATCATGCTATGTGGATTAGAGACTGCTAAGATTTAAATAATTATGATTCAGGGAGTTTTGGGAAGAGACAAATACTCTTTATCAACACGTTTCCCTGTTATCCCTTGTCTCTTTTCCCTGTTTATTTGGCTTAGCTATCAGTCAATATGCAGAGTTTCTTGTGCCAGAAATTGTGAGTTCAAGCCTCAACTGATGTAAAATGCACATTAGAATGCCACCTTTTTTTTCATCTTCCTACACTCTGCTTGTTGCTCAGAATTGCCTAATTTTGCCTAAAATTGCCGGGCCCCGACCATTGCTGTGCAGCAGATATAATTATTTTGCCTAAAATTGCCCGGCCCCGACCATTGCTGCGCAGCAGCTATAATTGATTATTGTTATTTTGCATCATTGTGCGCCGCCTTCAGACATCAAGACTGATTTCAACCTGATGAAACTGCAGGACCAAGTGAAAATTTAAAAAAAAAAAAAAGTTTACATTTTTTTGGTATAATTCAAACAAACTGGACTTTGGGGTCAGGTGTACTTGGACCGGGGCCCAGACATGAAAGGCCCCTAAGTAACCTCATCAAAAAGTCCCAACAAAGTGTGCTGTATTTGTAAGTGAAGAAGTGAACCTGGGACCATCCCACAGGGAAACTAAATCTCCTCAGAGCACCGATAAAAATCAATAACAACAACAAACCTTGTGTTCTTTTCAGTACCCGTGACAAAATGAATAGTATAAATATAAATAATAAAATCATCCGGGTCCTGTCTTACACCTGGTGCAATCAGCTCAGTTGTCATTTTTGCAACATCTGCAAGATACCAGATGAACTCGCGTCTGGTCTGTGCGGCCGTGAGCAGGAGGTCAGAAAATGAAGGTAAAACGAAGGCGTGGCGTGGCGTGGCGTGGCGTGGCGTGGCGTGGCGTGGCGTGGCGTGGCGTGGCGTGGCACGGCGCGTTTGCTATCTCGTTCTCAGCTCGTTGGAGAAACAAACACTTGCACCTTAAACCGGCTAAAACCTGATCGAAGTGCAAAGTTTGTGTCACTGCACAAGATGACTGAGGCACACACACACAACTCTACAAAACATTTATTTTTGTTAAACAGAGTGTGTGTCTTTAAAGTTAATCTCAGGAGTAACAAATAATGAATTGTCTCACAGGACGGGATCACAGCTGTCAGATCGTCTTTAACAGATCAGTCACATGACAGCTGGAGCAGCTGGAGTCTTTGTGTGTTTATTGGGATCCAGAAACACAAGGATTAAACTATTATGATCTATAATATGATCAGTAACACATAAAATGAAGCAGATGTTACACCCGAGCAGGAGACCGGCCCGACCCGGAGAGGAAAAGGTCTGAGTGCTTCTGTCAGAACCTGATGCTGGGTGGATCTACCTGCTGGATAACAGACACTGTGGTTCTGTTTCCTCCACCCATGGTGGTGTTAGCAGGACAGAGGAGTGAGGGCAGGATGAAGGGATGTAGAATGACCACCTATGAAGCTGCACTTCAATCTGTTTGAATGCGTCAGACTGAGTTCTGGATCAGTTCGTCTCTCCTGTCAACCCGTCTGTCTCCTCGCTTTAAAAATCTTTTCTCTTTGTTTCCATCTCATAAATCCTCCATCATGCTGCCACACCAGCTTCTTAAAGGTGATGAGAGCTGACTTTCTGATTGGTTTATTAAATGTTCGGCCTAAACTCTCCTGTGAATGAATCAAGAGACGTGTGCACAGCTGATAGGTGTCTGTGCTGCTGGTGCAGGGGGCGGGACAGGACAGGATACCCCTGCCTCTCTGGTGCAAGAATGCAAAGGTAGATTTGGACACACCTTGAATAATTAAATCCATTGCACCTCACGCTTTAGATCGGTGTAAGACGGGGCCATCAGTCTGTTCAATGGGACAGACATATATGATGTTTGCTAGAACTCACAGGAAACAACGATTGATAAAATTTGCGGAAATATTGCGTTGCTTGGACAAAATTTCAAGGTCCTGCAGAACAGCAGAAAAGGGATTGGTTAACTCGTGTTAAATGTTGTAACATCACAACTTCGTGGAGGGACTGTATCTTTAAGGATGGCTGAGAGGAGTGTTTGATGGGTTTGATGAGTACAAGGTCATGATATGTTCCAATAATGAATGTATGGATTTACCACAGAACACATTAATTTTCATTTATTTGATTAAAGTAACAAAAATAAATACAGAAATGAAAATAAAGTTCTATAACCCCACACTTCAACAGATATATAACTCTGTCTATACGTCTTTCTCACCTGTCTTGCTCCGGCCGACACAGACTGAATTCTCCACGCCGTTGACTCTTCTGCTGAAGATCATGGAGTAGTTTTGATCGTTCTCAGTGTCGTCTCGGACCAGCATGTACTTAATTCCAGCGATTTTAGGGCCAGATGCTTGTAAACTGGAGCTGTTACCAGCCAGGGCTTTGATTTCCTCTGTCTGAAAGACAGACAGGCAGAGAGACAGACTGGTTATTGATCACATTCTTACAGACATAGACAAAGGAGAACATTTCATTCTTATTTTACTTCATTTAACCATTTTGGTTGCTGCTTTAAACTTGTTTCTAATTGGTTTCTTATTTGACAAATATATGCTTCAATGTTGGCGTTAACAACCATGCATGTGGAGTCCCTCAGGGTTTGGTCCTCGGACCACTCCTGTTTTTGTTGAACATGCTTCCTCTTGGTCATTTGTTCAGCTGCTTTAATGGTATCACTTGCTATGCTGATGATACTCTGATCTATTTCTAAGAACCTGAATCGACGGTCCACACTCCTGTCTGCTTAGCTCCCAAAGACACGTTGACTTTGTCTGCAAAAAGGCCTCCAAAGGGATTCTCTACTCAGCCTGTCGCCACTGTGACCTGACCAGGGTTGCCAGGTCTGTCTGAAAGGATCTGGAGTCAGTTTGGTAGGATTTAGGTATAAATAAATGGTTCATTTCAAATATGGATGTGAATTTACAGATATTATTGATGTAATTTGGATACAAAATAGGTCCACCAAACCAGTGGAAAAAATTATCCCCTGGCAACACTTCAAAAGTAGCCCAAAACTGGCAACCCTGGACCTGGCAACCCTGGACCTGACCCCATAAGAAACTGCTCTTAAATACGTTTGATTTGGAAAAATATGACTGCTCTGAGAAACTGTTTGTAAACTCTTTGTAATTCTGGTCTTTATAACTATGAAGATTTTATTTTTGAACTATGAAGTGTGTGTGTGTGAAACAAATAAAACAGACTGGATGTCTCATAATTTCCTCCAACTAAATCCTGACAGAACAGAAATTCTCATAATTGAACCTGATAACTTCAACACTGCAGCTGATCATATTAAACCCACCACATAACAAAGCTTGTTCTGGCCTGTTTTCTCCACTTATATCAGAAATATTGAAAAAAAATCAGCTTTGATTTGCTCCCTCTGCACACGTCTCCGTCAGTTTGCTCTGAATCGTCCACAGTTGGATCAAAACACTGTTTTTTTGACCAGAACTCTCTGTCAGTCTCACGTTACTCCTGTTCTCACATCCTCCACTGGCTTCCTGTCACATACAGAATAAACCAGCCTGTCACCACGAGTTCACGTCTGGTTTCTACTAAAGAAAAATTGTATCTGTGTTTGGCGGGCTGAGGAGCAGAACATGGTGGGCGCGGCGGCTCTGTAGCAGCGGGTCAGGCTGCCGTCCTCCAGTGTTTCCATGGATTCCATTAAACTGGTTTGTCTGGTTTGACTGTGTGCTATTTAACTGTGTCTGCTGACTCACTGACACACGAATATACTGTCAGAGGACAACCTGGACAACCTGGACTCCAGAGGAGTTCAGATGCTCAGTAAAACCTAAATACAGACAGAGTGGTTCTTGATGAGAAGAGCAGATAAAGACGAAGGTTTGACACCAGGATGATCTCGTTTTCATCTGTGAAACAGTAGAAACATTTTTATTTACAAATGTTTTCAGTATCTTTTATTTGACGTGTTGTAAGGTTGTTGTTGTAATTCTGATTTTGGCCACAAGAGGCTGAAGTGCACCACTCAGCCATGTTGTAAATAAGACTGATGAGAAAAAAATAAGAAAGAAATGATAGAAATCTTCTATATAACTTATTAACACATGATACCTGTAGCCTTTATTCTGAGCACATGGAGAAAATAAAGGAAGGATTTTATTTAGAACCTGGAGAGATGATGCACTTCAGCCAACAAGAACAAACAAATTATCAGCTGTAAAATCACACGTTCACTGTTAGTGCCGAAGAAAAGAAAAGATAAAAATAGAAGAGGAAGTTTATCTTTTAGTTCACATTTTAGACACGTTGAGAATAAAGTTTAAAATGTTGACAATTAAGTTTGAACGTTGAGAATAAAGTTTAAACGTTGAGAATAAAGTTTAAACGTCGAGAATAAAGTTTAAATGTGAGAATAAAGTTTAAATGTTGACAATTAAGTTTAAACGTTGAGAATAAAGTTTAAACGTTGAGAATAAAGTTTAAATGTTGACAATTAAGTTTAAACGTTGAGAATAAAGTTTAAACGTCGAGAATAAAGTTTAAATGTTGAGAATAAAGTTTAAACATCGAGAATAAAGTTTAAATGTTGGGAATAAAGTTTAAAAGTTGAGAAGAAAGTTTAAATGTTGAGAATAAAGTTTAAACGTTGAGAATAAAGTTTAAATGTTGAGAAGAAAGTTTAAAAGTTGAGAAGAAAGTTTAAATGTTGAGAATAAAGTTTAAACGTTGAGAATAAAGTTTAAATGTTGGGAATAAAGTTTAAACGTTGGGAATAAAGTTTAAACGTCGAGAATAAAGTTTAAACGTCGAGAATAAAGTTTAAATGTCGAGAATAAAGTTTAAACGTTGAGAATAAAGTTTAAACGTTGGGAATAAAGTTTAAACGTTGAGAATAAAGTTTAAACGTTGAGAATAAAGTTTAAACGTTGACAATTAAGATGAAATGTTCCAAAATGTGTAGAATAAAGCCAAAATTGAGTCAAAACGCTTCGATTTCAGTCAAAATGTTGAGAGTAAAGTCAAAATAATTAAAGTCGACATGTTGTTTTCGTAAACAGTTTGACTTCTTTCAGAAAATGGTATAAATGGTGAAATGAGTTGAAAAGTCTTTTCTGAACTGTTTGTTTTAGGAACTTTCTCTCAAAGTAATAAAGGAGTTTGTTTCAATCACTAACCGTGATTGGTTTAGGTGAGATTATTACAGACGATAAAACAAAATATGCTTTATGTTGTGTTGTCTGTGATTATTTTGTGTCTCAGTTTGAGGACATTTTTCTGTTTTCCTGTCGACTGAAGGACTCAAACAGTCGTGAACTGAAGAAAATAACTCTTTAAAAGTGAAATTCTTTCTCATTCAGTCCAACGTCTCTGCTGTCACATGGACCACATGTTGTCAGAGTAATCTGTTACTGTAATCCACTACTCATGGCTGTAACTAGACTAGAATCAATCAGTGGAATTGACTGGGCTCGTTAGAGACGAGCAGACATCAAACGTCCACACGGGGGCGCAAGTACGAGAACAAACATTAACATGAGAACATCTGACGACTGTCTCACTCTGTGAACGGTGACTCAGCAGGACGACGTGAGCGTCCGTCTCACAGGACAACATTAAAACACCGTCTGTGGTCGACTTCCTGTTTAAAGTACAGATTACATTCACACTGTAATAGAGTATTAATAACTCCTATCAATGATAACGGGACATAAACTATTATTAAACATTTATTGAACAGCTGTCACTAAATAATGAAGTAGATTACTTTTGAGTGAAGTAATTAGTAACTGTAACTAATTACTAAATGATACGACCTTGAAGTGGACTGCAGCAGCCACGCTGCTGTAACACGTGTCGTCTGCGTGGCCCTACAGTACCAACTCAACTGAAAACTGATCGATCAATCGCTCAGCAGATTGATCGATCAGCAGGTCTGAACAGAATCTGAACAACTGAGCTGCAGAAGAGACGAGAGGGAGACACAGAGAAGACGAAGACGAAGAATGTGGAGAGGACAAGTCAAGACACGGCACACACACACACACACACACACACACACACACTGCTGCTGTAGAGGCAAAAAACTCTTCCTGACACCATCCAGCCAATCAGAGTGAAGCCTTTAGGTAGACAGCAGTGTGTGTGTGTGTGTGTGTGTGTGTGTGTGTGTGTGTGTGTGTGTTTTTTAGTGAGTTTAAAGGTTAAAGACAACCTGCTGCAAACAAACAAACAAACCCTGCAGGCACACACACACATACACACACACGCACACGCACACGCACACACACACACACACACACACCTTGAATGCACACATTGCGTAACTGCAGTAAAGCTTCTCCACCCTCACCTCTGTGTGTGTGTGTGTGTGTGTGTGTGTGTGTGTGTGTGTGTGTGTCAGACAGAAACAAGAAGTGATCGTCTCCACTTCCTGTTCGCAGCTCTTTTTTGACATCATGTCCTTATAAGGTAATTAAAGCGACACTCAGCCTGCAGCCCCGAAAAACCACAGAACCTCCCGGAAACATTTAGAAAACGTTTTCTTCACTTCTAACAACGTCGTCACCTCCCAAACACACATGTGAACTGAAAACAAGCTCATAAACTAGAAAATAAACACAAATCAAGTAAAAATTCAAACTATCACGTCACAACAAACGTCCTCCTCTGCACATCTTTCTCTCACACGAAAATCTTCAAGGAAATCAAGTAGAAATGGATTTTTGTGATGATTCACAGAAGATGAATATATTTGTCACTTTTAACACCTCAACTCAACATTTTTGGCTCTAAACAACAAAAATCACCTCCTTTAACCAGAAAAATCCATAAAAAAAAGATTTTAAAAATAGAATGAGTCTCCATTTTCACTTTATATCTCCATTATCTCATAATAAAATCTTGTTTTGAGTAAAACCCTGAAGAAACGATAAAAATAAATAGAGATGCATGTTTGCATGTAAACCTCATTTTTTGACATTTTTGGCCGAAAACAACAAAAATCAGTTCAGCCCATAAGAAAAATCACAATTAAAATGGAAAATATTTAAAAAAAATAATTTAAAAATCTGTCCAGGAAGTTAAAAAAATGTACAAAAAATAAAGTCTGTCTCAGTTATGACACGATAAAAATGTCCCTCAAATATCAGCCAATGAGGAACAATGTTTCAGCTTGTTGCCGGGTCGCTTTTCAGAACTTTTCTAGCAGAGCGAGTCGGCGTGTAAAAACTGAGTGAAGCTGCAGACATGCACGACCTCTTTTCCTGCAGCACCTGAACGCAGCAGCAGCTCCACCCGCCTGTGCTGACAGAGCGGGAACCAGCCGAGCGAGGAACCGAACACGCCCAAAACTCAAGAAGAAGAAGAAGAAGAGAGACTTCTACTTCATTTTAACAGATAAAAACAAACATAAGTGACCATCAGCCAATGTGGTGACACTTCTTGACGTGATGTCACTTGTTGCTGACGTGAAGATTTTCAAGAATAAATAATTAGAAGATTTGATTTGTCTTGTTTTAATGTCGTCACGTGCAAACATATCTCTTTAGGCGTGATGATGATGCAGTTTGAATATTTGAATCCTGCAAAAAACTGTGAAAAGCAGCAGATTCAGATGTTTTTAAAGGAGGAAGTAGAAGTTTCTCTTCCTGGAGCCTTTTTTTTTACAGTGTAAAACCTGAACATTTGATCCAAAAACACAAAGATTCATCTTTTACAGTGTTTTTGTCTCAAACTGAGTCAGAAAAATTATCATTTTTATGTAGTTTTTTTTTTACAGGACTGTGTGTGTGTGTGTGTGTGTGTGTGTGTGTGTGTGTGTGTGTGTGTGTGTTTTTACCGTAATGCTGCTCAGCCCGTCCGTTCTGGCCCACACACTCTCTGATCCCGCCGACATCCCGCAGATGGCCACCTCCAGGACTGGACCATTGGGATCATTCCCCTTCACAGAAGTGAGGTAACCATCCACGACGACATTCTGATCAATAACCAATACACATACACACACACACACACACACACAGAAACACACACACACTGATCAGTAAGACACACACTGTCTGATTGACAACCACTAGATATGAATTGAACAAGAAAGAGCCTGATCGATCACCAAATCAATACCCAATAACTCAGAGAGACTGTGTGTGTGTGTGAGAGAGAGAGAGAGAGACAGAGAGAGAGAGACAGACAGAGAGAGAGAGAGACAGAGAAGGAGAGAGAGAGTAAGAGGGCGACCACGTCAGCTTACCTGTGCAGGTAGAGTTTCAGGTACGAGGAAGAGGGGAGAGAGAAGTGAAATGCAGAAAGAAGGAAGACGAGTTGTGTTTTATACGTCCGACCGCTCCCGCCTGCAGGCCGCTTCCTGATTCGCTCGCTGTCTCCACCCCCACCCCCCCTCACTGTCTCTCTCTCTCTGTCTCTCTCTCACCTGGGAAGTGAAAAAACAAGGAAGTGTGTGCACATGTGCACTGTGAGCTGAGTTTCCCACCATCTCACCAATCACACACACACACACACACACACACACACACACACACACACACACACACACAAAAGTCCTAAAGGCTGAAAAGCACTGCTGTGTGAATTATGCCTTAAGAACTGGCAGATAACCTCTAAAGAACCAAGTAGGTGGCTAACAGGTTCTTTGTATGGCCACAGTGCTGTATAGCACCTTAACCATCCTGAAGAACCACTGAAGAACCACTGAAGAACCACCATTTTATGTGTTTGTACAAATAGTTGGAAAAGTGTCTGACTGAAGTAAAAAATCTGCTGAAAATGTTTTTAAACTTTAACTGTAACAGTTTCTGATACTCTTACTAATTACTTGTTAAAAATGTAATTAGTAACTTAATCCAAGTACCACAATATGAAAGTAACATCAGTACTCTGTGGTACTTTGGACCAAATACTACCAGTACTTTAAGTACTTTGTCAAGTTTGCTGTTAACATTCAGACTTCAAGTGAACTGACAGAAATTTATTCCCACAAACATCCAGGTCACCAGCAGCAGCAGCAGCAGCAGCAGCGCCACCTACAGGACAAAATATGTCTCAGTACTAGTTAGTAGTACTGACAAGTTAGCCAGCTAATTGGATTTCTGTGTAGCTAACATTAGCAGCTGGTCTGTGTAGCTAATGTTAGCAGTTGGTCTGTCTTGCTAATGTTAGCAGTTGGTCTGTGTTGCTAATGTTAGCAGTTGGTCTGTGTTGCTAATGTTAGCAGTTGGTCTGTGTTGCTAATGTTAGCAGTTGGTCTGTGTTGCTAATGTTAGCAGTTGGTCTGTGTTGCTAATGTTAACAGTTGGTCTGTCTTGCTAATGTTAGCAGTTGGTCTGTGTAGCTAATGTTAGCAGTTGGTCTGTGTTGCTAATGTTAGCAGTTGGTCTGTCTTGCTAATGTTAGCAGTTGGTCTGTGTTGCTAATGTTAACAGTTGGTCTGTGTAGCTAATGTTAGCAGTTGGTCTGTGTTGCTAATGTTAGCAGTTGGTCTGTGTTGCTAATGTTAGCAGTTGGTCTGTGTTGCTAATGTTAGCAGTTGGTCTGTGTAGCTAATGTTAACAGTTGGTCTGTGTTGCTAATGTTAGCAGTTGGTCTGTGTTGCTAATGTTAACAGTTGGTCTGTGTAGCTAATGTTAGCAGTTGGTCTGTGTTGCTAATGTTAGCAGTTGGTCTGTGTTGCTAATGTTAACAGTTGGTCTGTGTTGCTAATGTTAGCAGTTGGTCTGTGTTGCTAATGTTAGCAGTTGGTCTGTGTTGCTAATGTTAACAGTTGGTCTGTGTAGCTAATGTTAGCAGTTGGTCTGTGTTGCTAATGTTAGCAGTTGGTCTGTCTTGCTAATGTTAGCAGTTGGTCTGTCTTGCTAATGTTAGCAGTTGGTCTGTGTTGCTAATGTTAGCAGTTGGTCTGTGTTCCCAATGTTAGCAGTTGGTCTGTGTTGCTAATGTTAACAGTTGGTCTGTGTAGCTAATGTTAGCAGCTGGTCTGTCTTGCTAATGTTAGCAGTTGTCTGTGTTGCTAATGTTCGCAGTCGGTCTGTGTTGCTAATGTTAGCAGTTGTCTGTGTTGCTAATGTTAGCAGCTGATCTGTGCTGCTAATGTTAGCAGTTGGTCTGTGTTGCTAATGTTCACAGTCGGTCTGTGTTGCTAATGTTAGCAGTCGGTCTGTGTTGCTAATGTTAGCGATTGTTCTGACCTGTAAATGTTTCTTTAAATGAGATGTTGAGTTCTTGGATAATGACATTATTTTAACAGCTGGGGGCAGAACTGTCTCTGTTCTGTGATGTTGTTCCTCTTTTCTGATTTAAAGACAAAAATAAGTGACATTTCCACCAGTTAAGTATTTTTTCTCTTCAGGTTGTGATGATGAACTGATGTCAGATCAGCTGCTTTCATTCAGACCAGAGAGCTGCTGTGAAGTGAAATGTGTGCACTGCACATGGTAGTGTGACAAGAGTAATAATAATAATTAAAGCTGCAAGCAGCGTTGAACGGGCCCTCGCGACCCCGCGCCACTCGGGACCTGCTGCGGCCACGACCATGTCGCCAGAGGCCAACTGGTAGACGAGGTGCTGAATTTTCACGCCCTACGGACACTGTAGGAAGCAATGCGGTGTTATTTCCTGTCCCCACTAGGTGGCGCTATGACTATGACTCGTGAGCGTCATGCAGATGTGTTCAGGGTGGGACTTTTATCATACATGTGAAGTTTGGAGTAGATTTGACCATTTAATCTCATGTTATAGCAATTTTGTGTTTCATGGCGAGACATCAAAAGTCAATGCCATGCCACACCCCACACCGGTCAACGCTGACCAATTCTGTTAAGAAGCTTTTGGTCACACACTTGTCTATATGTTACACACCAGTTTTGAAGTCAATCGGATCAGTTGTGGAGGAGGAGTTTGTTTAGCCACGCCCACTTATGACATTAATATCATACGCTCAGGGCGGGACCAGTGACAAACATATAAAGATTCAGGAAGATTTGACCAAGCAAAGTTAAGTTATGTTCACTTCCTGTGTTTTGGCGAAACATCGACATTCGCCGCGCCATCGGGGCAGCAGTGTCTTATGAGACATAATGGTCTTCACAATATAGCAGGACCAACATCAAATTTGAGTTGAATATGGTCAATGTGGTCAGAGCAGCACCTCAAAGTCTAAAACATGGTATTTCCTGTCACCAGCAGGGGGCGCTATGACAATTACAAAATTTCTGCATGGAAACGTCTTCAGGGCGGGACTATTATCAATCATGTGAAGTTTGGTGCAGATCGGAGCATTTATGCAAAAGTTATAGCAATGTCATGTTTCATGGCGAGACATCAAAATTCGCCGCCACCTCACGGCCACACCCTTCAACGTGAGCAAAATCTTTTGATAACTTTTGATCACAACCTTGTCTAGATGGCACACAGACATTCTGAAGCAGTTTGGATAAATATGTGGGAGAGAGTGCTGCTTGAATATGCATGGCGATGGATCAAAGATGGCGGCGCCATAGCGGCCACGCCCATTGACATAGAAAAAAGCTTTTAATAACTTTTGATCAGCATAGTCTCGGGATGATCTGAAAGAAATTTGAAGTGGATTGGACAAAATCCCTAGGAGGAGTTCGTTAAAATACAACGTGTGGTAATCACGCCAAAATGACACGTGAAAATCAAAATGGCCGACTTCCTGTTTGGAGTAGACCAATGGTGTAAGAGACTTTTTTGTTCATCTGCACAAGTTACACATGTGTACCAATTTTCATCTTCCTACTCCAAAAAAACCCCTATGGAGAGGTGTTTTTGAAGATTTCAAGGGGGCGCTATAGAGGCATTTTGCTCCGCCCATGGTTGACGCCCCAACACATGTAAGAGGTTGCCATTCTTGACCTGTCTATCAATTTTCATGATGATATGACTTCATTAAAGACATCAAAAGGGCAAACGTAATTTCATGGCGAAGGATCAATATTTGCCACGCCGCCACACGGACGCCATTACTCGTACCTTCACAGCGTTCATAGTGTAGCTTCACCAACTTGTTCTGCATGTTTTAGAAGTGGAATGAAGTTGATGGGATCAACTATGTGGCATCAGTACATGTTAAAGTAAACACTGGTCATTTCCATCATCAAAAATGGCGGCACCATAGCGGCCACGCCCATTGACATAGAGAAAAGCTTTTAATAACTTTTGATCAGCATAGTCTCTGGATGATGTGAAAGAAATTTGAAGTGGACTGGACAAAATCCCTAGGAGGAGTTCGTTCAAATACAACGTGTGGAAATCACGCCAAAATGACATGAAAAATCAAAATGGCCGACTTCCTGTTTGGAGTAGACCAATGGTGCTAAAGACTTTTTTGTGCGTCTGGACAAGTTACACAGGTGTACCAATTTTCATCTTCCTACTCCAAAAAAAAACCCTATGGAGAGGTGTTTTTGAAGATTTCAAGGGGGCGCTATAGAGGCATTTTGCCCCGCCCATGGGCGACGCCCCTATCACATGTAAGAGGTTCCCATTCTTGACCTGTCTATCAATTTTCATGATGATGTGACTTCATTAAAGACATCAAAAGGCCAAACGTAATTTCATGGCGAAGGATCGATAGTCGCCGCGCCGCCACACACGGACACCATTACTCGTAGCTTCACGGCCTTCATGATATCGCTTCACCAACTTGTTCTGCATGTTCTAGAAGTGGAATGAAGTTGATGGGGTCAACTATGTGGCATCAGTACACGTTAAAGTAAAAACAGGTCATTTTCTGTTACCACCGGGGGGCGCTATGAGTTAGGTAGAAAGTCAATATATGGTTACGTTCATGGCGGCGCCCTCATCATGTCCAGCAAGTTTGAAGCTGTTACGATGAAGTATGTGGGCGTGACAGCCGTTTGAAGCGAAACGGCGCGCTCCAAAACAGTCGCCAAAGTTTGTCGAGCCCTAGCAGCCACGCCCTTTGACCTACAGAAATTCTTTTAATAACTTTTGATCAGCATGGGGTCATGATGACATGTACCAAATTTGAAGACGATTGGATGAAATCCCTAGGACGAGTTCGTTTAAATGCAAGTAGTGGAAATTGCAAAAAAAGGCCAAAATCGGCCCCTTTTTTGACCCTTCAAATCAAAATGGCCAACTTCCTGTTGACATTTCACCACGACGTTAAGAGACTTTTTTGTGCGTCTTGGCATGATAAATATGTGTACCAAATTTCGTGAGCCTACGACAAATAAACCCCAATGCGGAGGGTCTTTTGAAAGTTTGTAGGGGGCGCTATTTCGCCATTTCGCGTCAACCTTGTGCGCGCATCCCAAAATATCGAATTTCGGATCCGTGCCGGACGACTTTGCAAAGTTTCGGGAGTTTTTGAGCATGGGAAAGGGGCGAAATTGGGGCTTGAAAAGGGTAAAGAATAATAAATAATAAACAGCGCGATTTCAAGAGGGTCCTCGTCGGACGACGTTGTCGTCGCTCGGGCCCTAATTAAAGCTGCAAGCAGCGTTGAACGGGCCCTCGCGACCCCGCGCCACTCGGGGCCTGCTGTGGCCGCGACCATGTCGCCAGACGCCGACTGGTAGACGACGTGCTGAATTTTCACCCTCTACGGACACTGTAAGAAGCAATGCCGTGTTACTTCCTGTCCCCACCAGGTGGCGCTATGACTATGACTCGTGAGTGTCATGTAGATGTGTTCAGGCTGGGACTTTTATCATACATGTTAAGTTTGGAGCAGATTGGACCATTTAATCTCATGTTATAGCAATTTCGTGTTTCATGGCGAGACATCAAAAGTCAATGCCACGCCATACCCACACTGTTCAACGCTGACCAATTCTGTGAATCAGAATTGATCACACACTTGTCTATATGTTACACACCAGTTTTGAAGTCAATTGGACCATTTGTGGAGGAGGAGTTTATTTAGCCACGCCCACGTATGAAATTAATATCATATGCTCAGGGCGGGAGCAGTGACAAACATATAAAGATTCAGGAAGATTCCACTAAGTAAACTGAAGTTATGTTCACTTCCTGTGTTTTGGTGAAACATCGACATTCGCCGCGCCATCAGGGTGGCAGTGTCTTATGAGACATAATGGTCTTCACAATATAGCATGACCAACATCAAATTTGAGTTGAATATGGTCAATGTGGTCAGAGCAGCACCTCAAAGTCTAAAACATGGTATTTCCTGTCACCAGCGGGGGCGCTATGACAATTACAAAATTTCTGCATGGAATCGTCTTCAGGGCGGGACTATTATCAAGTACGTGAAGTTTGGTGCAGATCGGAGCATTTATGCAAAAGTTATAGCAATTTCATGTTTCATGGCGAGACATCAAAATTCGCCGCCACCTCATGGCCACACCCTTCAACGTGAGCAAAATCTTTTGATAACTTTTGATCACAACGTTGTCTAGATGGCACACAGACATTCTGAAGCAGTTTGGATAAATATGTGGGAGAGAGTGCTGCTTGAATATGCATGGCGATGGATCAAAGATGGCGGCGCCATAGCAGCCACGCCCATCGACATAGAAAAGAGCTTTTAATAACTTTGATCAGCATAGTCTCAGGATGATGTGAAAGAAATTTGAAGTGGATTGGACAAAATCCCTAGGAGGAGTTCGTTCAAATACAACATGTGGTAATCACGCCATAATGACACGTGAAAATCAAAATGGCCGACTTCCTGTTTGGAGTAGACCAATGGTGTAAGAGACTTTTTTGTGCGTCTGGACAAGTTACACATGTGTACCAATTTTCATCTTCCTACTCCAAAAACACCCCTATGGGGAGGGGTTTTTGAAGATTTCAAGGGGGCGCTATAGAGGCATTTTGCCCCGCCCATGGGTGACGCCCCTATCAGATGTAAGAGTTTGCCATTCTTGACTGGTGTATCAATTTTCATGATGATAGGAGTTCATTAAAGCCATCAAAAGGGCAAACGTACTTTCATGGCGAAGAAGCGATATTCGCCACGCCGCCACACGGACGCCATTATTCGTACCTTCACAGCGTTCATGATGTCGCTTCACCAACTTGTTCTGCATGTTTTAGAAGTGGAATGAAGTTGATAGGGTCAACTATGTGGCATCAGTACATGTTAAAGTAAACACTGGTCATTTCCATCATCAAAAATGGCGGCGCCATAGCGGCCACGCCCATCGACATAGAGAAAAGCTTTTAATAACTTTTGATCAGCATAGTCTCTGGATGATGTGAAAGAAATTTGAAGTGGATTGGACAAAATCCCTAGGAGGAGTTCGTTCAAATACAAGGTGTGGAAATCACGCCAAAATGACACGAAAAATCAAAATGGCCGACTTCCTGTTTGGAGTAGACCAATGGTGTAAGAGACTTTTTTGTGCGTCTGGACAAGTTACACATGTGTACCAATTTTCATCTTCCTACTCCAAAAAAACCCCTATGGAGAGGGGTTTTTGAAGATTTCAAGGGGGCGCTATAGAGACATTTTGCCCCGCCCATGGGTGACGCCCCTATCTCATGTAAGAGGTTGCCATTCTTGACCTGTCCTATTAATTTTCATGATGATATGACTTCATTAAAGACATCAAAAGGGCAAACGTAATTTCATGGCGAAGGATCGATAGTCGCCGCGCCGCCACACGGACGCCATTACTCGTAGCTTCACGGCCTTCATCATGTCACTTCACCAACTTGTTCTGCATGTTTTAGAAGTGGAATGAAGTCGATGGGGTCAACTATGTGGCATCAGTACACGTTAAAGTAAAAACAGGTCATTTCCTGTTACCACCGGGGGGGCACTATGACTTAGGTGGAAAGTCAATATATGGATACGTTCAGGGCGGCGCCCTCATCATGTCCAGCAAGTTTGAAGCAGTAACGATGAAGTATGTGGGCGTGACAGCCTTTCGAAGCGAAACGGCGCTCTCCAAAATAGTCGCCAAAGTTTGTCGAGCCTAGCAGCCACGCCCTTTGACCTACAGAAATTCTTTTAATAACTTTTGATCAGCATGGGGTCATGATGAAGTGTACCAAATTTGAAGACGATTGGATGAAATCCCTAGGACGAGTTCGTTCAAATGCAAGTAGTGGAAATCGCAAAAAAAGGCCAAAATCGGCCCCTTTTTTGACCCTTCAAATCAAAATGGCCGACTTCCTGTTGACATTTCACCACGACGTTAAGAGACTTTTTTGTGCGTCTTGGCATGATAAATGTGTGTACCAAATTTCGTGAGCCTACGACAAATAAACCCCAATGCGGAGGGTCTTTTGAAAGTTTGTAGGGGGCGCTATTTCGCCATTTCGCGTCGACCTTTTGCGCGCATCCCAAAATATCGAATTTCGGATCCGGCCGGATGACTTTGCAAAAATTCAGGACTTTTTAAGCATGGGAAAGGGGCGAAATTGGGCCTTGAAAAGGGTAAAGAATAATAAATAATAAACAGCGCGATTTCAAGAGGGTCCTCGTCGGACGACGTTGTCGTCGCTCGGGCCCTAATAATAATAATAACAACAACTACAATAATCACAGTAATAATAATAATATAGTTATTATTAGTAGTAGTATATGATTATTATATTATGATATATGTATCAGCTCTGTGTGTGATTATGCGAGCAGTAGAACTGAATTGTTTTTTGTGTTACTTCACGCCTCTGTGGCCTTTTTTCACGCTGTATAAAATCACTCTGAGGTGGAACAGCACTGTTTGGTTCAATGTAAAGAAAACAAAATTGACATACAGGCGAGTCTTTGTTGCACCAGAGTCTCAAAATCAGACTCCATCACATCAGGATCAAACAGACCAGCAATTCAGAATCAGTGGTAAGAAACTGTGGACCTGAATTCATCTCGTCAGCAGAAAGATAATCATGCTTCACTTCTTCCCAATAAAGGGAAGCTTCAGTTAGATGGTGTACAAACTGTAGACAAGCCTGAGAACGGGTCTGAGGACGGGCCTGAGGACAGCCTGAGAACGGGTCTGAGGACGGGGCTGAGGACAGCCTGAGGACGGGTCTGAGGACGGGCCTGAGGACAGCCTGAGAAGGGGGTCTGAGGACGGGGCTGAGGACAGCCTGAGGACGGGTCTGAGGATGGCCTGAGGACAGCCTGAGGACAGGTCTGAAGACGGGTCTGAGGACGGGTCTAAAGACAGGTCTGAGGACAGGTCTGAGGACGGGTCTGAGGACAGCCTGAGGACGGGTCTGAGGACGGGCCTGAGGACAGCCTGAGGACGGGCCTGAGGACGGGTCTGAGAACGGCCTGAGGATGGGCCTGAGTACGGGTCTGAGGACGGGTCTGAGGACGGGCCTGAGGACGGCCTAAGGACGGCCTGAGGACAGCCTGAGGACAGGTCTGAAGACGGGTCTGAGGACAGGTCTAAAGACAGGTCTGAGGACAGGTCTGAGGACAGGTCTGAGGACGGTCTGAGGACAGGTCTGAAGACAGGTCTGAGGACAGGCCTGAGGACGGGCCTGAGGACAGCTGGAGGACGGCCTGAGGACAGCCTGAGGACAGGTCTGAAGACGGGTCTGAGGACGGTCAGAGGACGGGCCTGAAGACAGGTCTGAGGACGGGTCTGAGGACGGGCCTGAGGACAGCCGGAGGACAGGTCTGAGGACAGGTCTGAGGACGGGCCTAAAGACAGGTCTGAGGACAGGTCTGAGGACAGCCTGAGGACAGGTCTGAGGACGGGTCTAAAGACAGGTCTGAGGACAGGTCTGAGGACAGCCTGAGGACAGGTCTGAGGACAGGTCTGAAGACAGGTCTGAGGACAGCCTGAGGACAGGTCTGAGGACAGGTCTGAGGACAGGTCTAAAGACAGGTCTGAGGACAGGTCTGAGGACAGCCTGAGGACAGGTCTGAGGACAGGTCTGAGGACAGCCTGAGGACGGGTCTAAAGACAGGTCTGAGGACAGGCCTGAGGACGGGTCTAAAGACAGGTCTGAGGACAGGTCTGAGGACAGGTCTGAGGACAGGTCTGAGGACGGGTCTAAAGACAGGTCTGAGGACAGCCTGAGGACAGGTCTGAGGACAGCCTGAGGACAGGTCTGAGGACAGCTGGAGGACGGCCTGAGGACAGCCTGAGGACAGGTCTGAGGACGGGTCTAAAGACAGGTCTGAGGACAGGTCTGAAGACAGGTCTGAGGACAGGTCAGCTGCTCTCTGTGTTAGGCTTGGGCAAAATCGTATCGCGTGCGATTTATCGTCAAAAAAAATGTTACCGATGAAAATTTGCCACTTTGCGATAACGGCGATAAATGCCACTTGATGACGCGTTTTTGTGTGCGACGCCCTCGCCAAAAAAAAAAATCTGTTTAAATCCGAACAACTGTACAGCGCACTGTGTTTCGCTCATAGGAGTGGGTACTGAACTCCTGTATTAAACGGCAGAATTATTAAAGACCAGAGTATTGATGAGCGCCGACATTTGAATTTTGATGTAATTTATTATCACACGGCTGCAGCGTCTCTCCTCTCTGCATCAGTGCAGCTCCTCCATACACACACACAGAGGAGGTCAGTGTGTTTCTCTCACCCTGTCCTGTCTGATCTGTTGATTTTCTTCATCAGCAGGATGTTTTATAAAGCCAAAGAGCTAAAACCCAACTCCCTTTTTGTTTTTTCCACATATAAATTCACCCGCGGTTCAGTTTTCACAGCAGCAGAGAAGCTGCATGTGGAGGAGAGTTGTTGTTAATGACGGAGTTTATTAAAACAATAGAAACTAACGTGATGCTGAATGACATCGACACCAACCAGGTGCACTTATAAGATTAAACAACTGTATAAGGAGGCCTTTACATTAAACAGGAGAGTCTGTGTTTCTCTGTCAGAAACTGTCAGACCTTCTCACAGCAGAGCGAACAGGTGAGGGAGGGGGAGGAGGGCAGATTGATCACTAATCAATCATAGATGTCGTCGTCCTCTCGGACTGATTAAAAAAATAAAAATGCCAAAATTGGTCAAAAACTGTACCTGGTGTTCACACAAATAAAGTCTCTGTGTGTGAAACACTGCAGAGTGTCACATCATGCTGTTCACAGTTTGCTGTCATTAGTTTGACAGAGAGACACAGAGTGTCTAGAAGGGAACCCTAGACCTGCGAAAGATCACGCGAGTTTGATATTTTAGTAGAAAACAACGGACACAAATCCCGCGAGAGTTTTGCAAATCAAGAGTTACCTTCTAGACATTATTTCTGCTGTATTTTATCCTCATATTTATCGTTATCGGCTAAATGCCATAAATTATCGGGATACATTTTTTTGCCAATATCGTCCATATCCCTACTCTGTGTACAGTCAGATCCAGAGAAAATGAGTTCAAACCGTCAGCACGTTGAACTGTGAGCAGAAAGCTGCTGTTTGTTTCCACTTTGAAACCACTTCCTCCTGCACTGTTTCAGTTCATGTCGACACGACTTCACTCTGCTGCTGCCGTGGACGGATAACGAGACAACGGGCCACAGTCATGTTAAAGGCGCCTCACCCCTCATACATACAAGCAACACACACGCAGACTCCAAGAGTCTTTTTGTCTCTGTTGTCATTTTGCATCTTTGCTGCTGCTCTGCTGCATCTCTTTGTAATAACTGTCAGACTCTGTATTGTAGTTTTCTACTCATCTTTTTTTGCCATATTTAGTATATTTGTGGTCATATTGTGTCTTGGGGTAATTTTTAATCTTTCTGTAATTATTTTAATCTCTATATCCTCTTTTGTCTCTTTGTAGTCCGTTTGCATCTCTCTGTAGTCATTTTATGTGTCTTTGTAGTCATTTTGTCACTAATTTTGTGTCTCTTTGTAATAGTTTTTGCATCTCTTCCTAGCTGCTTTGAGTGTCTTTGTGGTTGTTTTGTGTGTCTTTGTAGCTGTAATCTTTGTGGTTGTTTTGTGTGTCTTTGTAGCAGTAATCTTTGTGGTTGTTTTGTGTCTTTGTAGCAGTAATCTTTGTGGTTGTTTTTTTGTCTTTGTAGCTGTAATCTTTGTGGTTGTTTTGTGTGTCTTTGTAGCTGTAATCTTTGTGGATGTTTTGTGTGTCTTTGTAGCTGTAATCTTTGTGGCTGTTTTGTGTGTCTTTGTAGCTGTAATCTTTGTGGTTGTTTTGTGTGTCTTTGTGGTTGTTTTGTGTGTCTTTGTAGCTGAAATCTTTGTGGTTGTTTTGTGTCTTTGTAGCTGTAATCTTTGTAGTTGTTTTGTGTGTCTTTGTAGCAGTAATCTTTGTGGTTGTTTTGTGTCTTTGTAGCTGTAATCTTTGTGGTTTTGTGTGTCTTTGTTGCTGTAATCTTTGTGGTTGTTTTGTGTGTCTTTGTAGCTGAAATCTTTGTGGTTGTTTTGTGTGTCTTTGTAGCTGTAATCTTTGTGGTTGTTTTGTGTGTCTTTGTAGCTGAAATCTTTGTGGCTGTTTTGTGTGTCTTTGTAGCTGTAATCTTTGTGGTTGTTTTGTGTGTCTTTGTAGCTGAAATCTTTGTGGTTGTTTTGTGTGTCTTTGTAGCTGTAATCTTTGTGGTTGTTTTGTGTGTCTTTGTAGCTGTAATCTTTGTGGTTGCCTGAGTGTGTTTTCCAATAGGAACACTTCACCCGGGTCTCTCGATAGTCCCATTAACTAATCCTTTCATGACTGCCACCACAGCAGCCACACCCACAGCCCTGTACCTGCAGTGCATTCTGGGGTTTGCAGTTCAGCCCTGGTGATCATGGCAGCTCCTAACATGAATGAAGCTAAATTAAAATCAGTCTTTGGGAAGGTTAATGTCTGTGTGTGTCAGATTTGTATGAAAGTGTTGTAATTGTGATAGATGAATTGTGTTTCTGTTCTGACTCTGCTCATACATACTGCATTCCTCTCTCTCTCTCTCTCTCACACACACACACACACACACACACACACACACACACACACACACACACACACACACACACACACACATACCTGGGCCAGTTTTAGACCTGTGGATGTCAGCAGGGAGATGGAGAAGGAGCAGCATGTTAAAACTTGGTCACTGCAGAACATGAGTCATGAGTGAGGTTAAGGTGGTAACACTTCACAGAACTGCTGTTGCATGTACGTGTTCTACTAACACATCCAGAATGAAAGGACCAATGTTCACATGTTCACAAGTGTTCTCAACCTTCAATGGCTTCAATTCACAAGTATCAGATGGTGATTTTGTAAGAGAAGCAGCAGGAGGAGTTACTGCAGCTAAATACATCATGTTTTAGCAGCAGGAGTAGAAATATTGGCAGAACTTTAAATACTAAAATGAGAAATAGTAAGAAGTAGCAGTGGGAGTAATTGCAATGTTGGTGATCGGTGTAGGTGTGGTACTAATTTTTAAATTTTTGAAAATTTTGCATTTCTTTGTGCATGTTTTGCATCTCTGTAGTTGTTTTGTTTGTCTTTATAGCTGTTTTGTATCTCTTTGTAGTTGTTTTGTATCTTTTTGTACTAGTTTTGTATCTCTTTGTAGTTGTTTTGTATCTTTTTGTACTAGTTTTGTATCTCTTTGTAGTAGTTTAGCATGTCTTCATAGTTGTTTTGCATCTCTTTGTAACAGAATCAGAAATAGTGTTAGTGTTGGATGTGAAAACAGTCTGACTCTACAGGTTGTTGTCCTCTCCTCTCGTCCTCTGGCTCAGTAGGTGTGTCCTGTGCTGCAGAGGCCGTTGCTGATCAGCGCCCGTCACTCTGCACACCATCAGATTATCAAAATAAAATGACGAGAATCACCTGGAAAAAAAATACATCCAATGATGGACTCGATATACTCGTCCAGTCATGTGACAGCTGTAGAAAGACGGTCCATCCATTGAGTGGACGTGGACATGTCAGCCTGTCTGCTGCCATCAGTTAAACATGACAACAAAACTTGTTAGCTACTGTTAGTGGATGTATTTAGAGAACAGATAAGCTCTGCCCACAAAAAACATCCCGATGTGTACAGACAGAAAAGGGGTCTGTCAGTTTTAGCAGCAGTGACACAAAGAGTCTGCGACAGTGGCAGTAGTTTTACCTCTTTGTGTGTGTGTGTGTGTGTGTGTGTGTGTGTGTGTGTGTGTGCGCGCACGCTCAGGTCTGACAGGTATGGACAGCAACACCTGTAAAAACCTGGTCAGTCTAGAGTATCTGCAGGACTGTGACCTTTGACCCCCGAGGAGAAGAATTTAAAACATCACTCTGATCAGCGTGTGTGTGTGTGTGTGTGTGTTTTCCTCAGGGTATGCATATTGTAGATTGTGGCTTGTAGGAACTCGTCAGTGTGAGACACCACACCTTTTCACACACACACACACACACACACACACACACACACACACACACACACACACACACACACACACACACACACACAGCACTGACAGGAAACCAAACCAAACCTCGTTCTCATTTTGTTCAGTTTTCAGCCCGACTGTCGGCCACGTTCAGAACATTTTCACTCGTCTGACTCAGTTTGAACGTAGTTTTATGAAACACTGTGAACATTATTAAATGAACGTGCAGACTGCAGCGCTTCCTTTCAGTATCAGAGTGGAAAGTTGTTGAAACTTTACAGATTTGGCTGCTTCCACGTGTCATGTTGCAACTCGATGGACTCTTTATCTGAGCTGAAAACAGCACACAGACACACTGAGCCCAAGTTCACAAATTACATGTTAATAAATAACCACCACCAGGATGTGAACGACACTGAAGTTCTGCATCATATCATGATAACTTCTGATGTATCACTAGTGTCTCATCTGTCCAATTTACAATCTCTCTTTTTTTCTTTTGTTGTCTATTTACATGAAGTCTGTCTCCAACTAAGATTTATTTAGTGGAATCAGATTTAACTGTCTGATAGAAATATTCAATGATTCACACCTACAGCCTACAGCCTACATGAGTGTGTTTTACCAGTTAGACGCATGTTTTAAAGCGATACTCCAACCAAAAATGAAAATCCACTCAGTATGTCCTCACCTCTATGCTGATGTGATGATGGTGAAGATCTTCAGTTCACTAAACAATCCTGGAGTTTCAGCAGAAAACAGGGTTGCAGCCAAATCCAGTACAATGGCAGTGAATGGAGACCACGGATAAAATGTTAAAAAAAGAACACAAAACAAACACAAAATGTCTCCATCCTGCTCGTGTGGTGTAATCCAAGTGTCCATGAGCCACGACATTAAAATTTAACCACAAAAGACGACATTTACACCATGTTTTTAGCCGAAATGTCAACTGTAGCATGTAGCAGGTAGCATGTAAACATGGTGTTGATGTATCGCAAGACTTCGTATATCTCTTGTCACATGCACGTGTGGAAATATTGCGAGACCTCTTGTGCACGTGGCTCCGGTCTGAGGGGCTACAGTTGACATTTCGGCTAAAAACATGGTGTAAATGTCGTCTTTTGTGGTTAATTTTTAATGTCGTGGCTCACGGACACTTGGATTACACCACACAAGCAGGATGGAGACATTTTGTGTTTGTTTTGTGTTCTTTTCCCACTTTTCAAACTCCTCATACTCATAAGTCAAAGACAGCAGGTCAGTTCAGACATGGCGTCTCTCGTGTAAAGAGGAAGCTGTACGGAGGAGGCGGGGTGGATGAACGGGTCAAATTAACTCTCAAGTTGTTTTTTAAACCAAACTGTGACTGTTTCACATCAGTAACCACGTCTTAACAAGGCTTTCTAGCAGTGCGAGCTGGGATGGAAACGTGTTGGTTCAGCATAATTTCAACAAATTTGGGATACACAAATACCCGCACAGAGCCAACACATACATACACATCCACCCTTCATCATACAAATTAAAGGTTAAAGCTTTTCAACATCCAGCATTAATGTCACTTTCTTCATAGAATTATTTTCCTCAGAATTTTCTGCAGAAATCACCTCTGTAGTATAACGAGCGAGATGTACGGAGGAGGTGAATCATTGGGTCAAACAAAGAAAGGACTTTCAACAAAGAGACGGCGGTTTGTGTCCAGTGTCAAACCAAAAATAAACAGTATCTGAGGTTTCATGGGACATGACGTGTCCTTCAACTCTTTCAGTTTTCCAAATCTTCAAACTCCTTCACCTGCTTCTTCATACAGCAGTTCAGTGCACATTTACTGTCTGTTCTAAACAAAGTGATGTCAGACACAAAGTCCTGTCTGTCTTTGGATGGAGGCTAACAGTTTCCCTGCACTTACAGTGTTTGTGCTAAGCTAGGCTAAAGGTGACCCTGCCTGAAGTCACATTCACACAAACACTAAGAGTTCAGCAGCCATTGATGGAGGCTGAAGCAGAACGTTGATGGGAGCAGAGGAAGTAACACACACACCACACACACACACACAACTCTTGTTTTCTGAGTCAAGTTGAAAGATGTCAAGGCGAGTGAGTGAAGAGGAAGTGGTGTCTTTACTGCAGCTTTAAGGAATATGAAGTCTGTGTGTGTGTCCTTATAAGGCGAAGTGGTGAGAAAGTGTGTGGCTGTGATGAACACACACTCACACACACAGACACACACACACAGACACACTGTTTGTATAATGAGATTCACACACGGTCTTAAAGCAGATAATTCATGCAGGGGTTTTTTGTAGAAACTTACAGACGCTGTGTCTTCTGATCAGACCACACCCACTTCCTGTCAGAACCCTTGACTTCCTGTTCAGAAGATTATACTCATGACACACACACACCCTCCTCTGCACACACTGCTGTTGTTTCATAAGCAGCAGAGATGGAGACAGTTTTTGTACTTCCTTCCTTGTCTTCAGTCGCTGCCTGTAGTTTTGTCTTCGTGATGAGACTGAAACACATCCCCAACAAAAAATAGTTCCTCTGACCTTCATACGCCTCAACTTGTTTGTGTCTTTATTAAACTCCTGCGATTTATTAACCCTCAGATAAGTTGTTCTTGACTATCAAGCCATCCTACACTTCCCATAATGCACCTGGGTCTAGGGGCTTTCTTCTGCAGTCTGGAGCGACCGTTTGAAATGTAAATGTTAATATTTAGATCTCTGTTCAGTTTTCTGATCTGATCATGATCCTCTGCTGATACCGTACATGGTCAAAAGTATTTGGACACTCAAACATGGATATTAATTCCTTTCATCGTTGTAATGAACATAAATAAGTGAGTTTTCATTCATTAATGGTAAAATGAATGTTAATTTAATATATTATCTACAGTTAAAATGTCTGTTAAAATGTACAAACAAATAATGTATCATTATTAATGGATAAAGAAACAATATTTTAGAATTGAAATTATTCAGTTTTTTGTGTGAAATATGACTGTTTCCTGTGACAATAAAGTTTCCCTTCACTGGAACTAAGAGACCTCAGACGGGACAGAGTGTTTGTGCTGCCCCCTGCTGGACACACGGAGCTACAACAGGGGGACATTTGAGACGTCACAGAGACTGAGCAAAGGACATTTTATAAATGTTTCATCATACAATGATAATAATAATAATGATATTAATATTAATAATAATAAATAATTATTATTATAATAGTGACAAAAAAGAAGAAGAAGAGTTGAGCTCAAAAATCATTTTTATTGTCCAGCTAGTTTAAAGTTGTCAGTAGCAGATTGTTTGTGAACTAAAACTGATCTCAAAGTTTGTTTTCAAAATCAAACTTGTTCAAATGGAGAAGAAGACATTTTGGCTGCAGAGTGTTGTTAGAGGCTCATATTGATTTTTATTTTCTATCATTCTTTACAAATTAAAGGCAACAGAGAATCAAACTACACTCTGTTCTGAGCGTTCTCAAGATGACAAAAACATGTTTTCTTTGTAAATGAAGAAGTGCTCGTTGGGTGAATTCTACAAAAAACAAAAACTGTTTGAAGCTCAAACTAAAAAAGACAAAATGATTAAATATGAAAGTGCAGTTTGGATGACTTGTTCTTTTCAGTATCATGTTAAAATAAAAGAGAAAAATGGAGTCGATTCATTGAGACGTACATGATGTTTGAACAGGTCACTGCTGCATGTCTGACTGCTGGAACTCAGGAAGCTGCTGTGATTGGTCACATTTACAGGCGAGTCGAGGTGATTGGACAAAATTGGAAGTAGTGCAGAAATTATGAGAATTGTTTGAATTTGCTTTAATTGTTTGTAATAGTTTGAGAAAAAAAGTTGTAATATTTCAGGAAAACATTTAATAATGTGGAAGAAATCTTTAATTCTTTTTCACTCAGCGAGCGACGCTGGGAAGAAAAAAATCCACCATGAACAAATTGTTTCAAAGAGAATGAAGAGTTAAAACCAACAACACAAACGTTCATGTGCTAATGTAAGCTAGTTAGCATGTCCAGTGACATTAAGCTCACACAAGTTACTCATCAAATAAACACAGACGTTAAAAAGGGCGACGTTATGGGAAAAAGTTTCTGAAGCTGAAACGTTAACGTATAAAAAAACACCATTGATTACTTCTGTAACATCACAACGTTCTGAACGACTCCCATCACTTCTGAATCAGAATCACTTTTTCCACTCAAAATATATCTCGGGAGGGAACGCTAAGTTCTGTGACAGAGCGTAAACATTTTTGCACAAAAGTTTAGTGAGGAAACACAAAAGTTTTGTGCAGAAGTTTTACGATGAACCAGAAGGGCTCAGTGCAGGCAGACAGAACCATGTGCAAAATGTCTGCAGTAGAACTTTGCAAATGAGCACAAAGATTCTGCGAGGGAACAAAATTTTGTAAAAGGATGCAGAAGCTTTGTGTCCTCTCACAAAAGTCTTCCAGTCAAAGTTTGTGGGGGAGCACAACAGTCTTTTTCCATCCAGATTTACTTATTTCACCCCGTGTCCATCTTAGGGGCTCAGAAAAAATATTTCAAATCAGTTTAAATATTTAGAGTAAATATGTTACAATAATAATAATAAGAATTATAGCTGCTGCGCAGCAATGGTCGGGGCCGGGCAATTTTAGGCAAAATTAGGCAATTCTGAGCAACAAGCAGAGTGTAGGAAGATGAAAAAAAAAAGTGGCATTTTAATGTGCATTTTACATCAGTTGAGGCTTGAACTCACAATTTCTGGCACAAGAGACTCTGCATATTGACTGATAGCTAAGCCAAGTAAACAGGGAAAAGAGACAAGGGATAACAGGGAAACGTGTTGATAAAGAGTATTTGTCTCTTCCCAAAACTCCCTGAATCATAATTATTTTAACCTTAGTAGTCTCTAATCCACATAGCATGATACCTGAACATAAGACTTTCACATTTGAAAGTCCATCCTGCCTTAGCTGAGGCTCGAACTCACAACTTCTGACACTGAAGTCCATCTTTTATCTCACTGAGCTAATTGGCAAGTGACAGTTCATGTGTGGTTTCACAAATTGACTAAGCCAAGGATCAGGGTGCCAGGCAGCAGCCATCCATGCCATGGAAAAGAACATTCAAAGTGAAAGTTCCAAAGCTGTAGCACATATGGTTGATTTGTTGTGAATTTTCAAAGTTTTGAAATTTAGAGGCTTGCTGTAGCGCCACCATCAGGACTATTGTCTTGTGTTTCCAGTTGAGGACATCTGGCATGGGACTGGACCTTTGTGAAAAGTTTGGGTAGATTTCTCATATGGAAATGTTGTACAAGCTGAGGCTTGAACTCACAACCTTCAACACCAAGAACCATCCTCTATCTCACTGAGCTAATTGGCAAATGGAAACACCACTTGTAGCTTCACAAATTGACTAAGCCAGTCACCTGTGTGCAAGACAGCAGCTGTTAGCATGTAAAGGCAGATTTCAAATGGCTGTCAAAAATTCAGTTATTGAGACAAAAATCCCAAAATACACAAATTGCATCTAGACAGCATGGAGATGTTGGTCATTAGTTTTTAACAATGATTTATTGGCTCCAAAAGTGAAAAACTGATGTTTAAAAAATGACATTTTTGCATTGACTCCAATTGTTGGCATGAGAGTGAAATTCAAAATGCTGTAAAAAATTCAGTTTTTGAGATAAAATTCTGATATTTTCCAAACATCATCTACCATGACTCCAAAATTTTGTCATTTTTTTTCATGAACATTGAAAATGTATTTAGCAAGAATTTGCAAGTATATGTTTATAATACCGTTTACAGTCAAACATTTTGATGCACTGTAGGCTCAATTTTTGATAAATCAAAAATCTGTGTGGATCGTTTGTGTAGGACAGTCTGAAGATGCTCTGTAGCAAGTTTGGTGTCAATTGAACAAAAATTGTGGGAGGAGATAGGTTTAATAAGTTTTACAGTTTTTGAAAAAAAACAGAGTGATGGACTTCATAATTTGCAATAGTTTAAATGTACAAAAGTTTCTTCAGTATTGGGGCTACATTTTGTGAAAGTTGTAAATCTGTAGCACATATGGTTGATTTATTATGAATTTTCAAAATGTTGAACTTTAGAGGCTTGCTGTAGCGCCACCATCAGGACTATTGGCCTTTTTTTGCAGCTGAGGCAATCTGACATGGGACTGGACCTTTGTGCAAAGTTTGGTCATTTTTCGTGCATGGGAAGTAGGGATTTCCTCGGAAGAAGAAGAAGAAGAAGAAGAAGAAGAAGAAGAAGAAGAAGAAGAAGAAGAACCTAATTATATGTAACAATATTTGGAGAATCGAGTGGAAACGAAGACTTTAAACTCAACAAAGTGACACAAAAAACAAGTTGAGGCTCAAACTGTTTATTCATCTTTCTCTCCATCGGTACGTCACTGGCTGTAACCATGGTAACCGAGCAATCCCATGATGTTGTGTTGTTGGGGTTGGGTGGGGGGGGTGGGGGGCATAATTCTAATTACACTTAATTATACTAACTGATGCTTGAACTACATTTATTTTACATTCTTTTCTTTACAAAAGAATCTGTGGTGTGTGTGTGTGTGTGTCTGTGTGTGTGTGTGCGTCTGCTGGCTGTTTGTGTGTCTTTATGGCAGTGTGTGAGGATTAAAGGAGCAGTCCACTGTTTTATGGAACAGAAAAACAGGAGGGCCTGTGGATAAATGTGGCACTGCTCCTTTAAATTATTGAGCTTCATGTAATGGCAGCGGTCGATGAGGTTTGTGCTGCAGTCCGTGTGTGTGTGTGTGTGTGTGTGTGTGTGTGTTAGCGGTCGAGGACGTAGGTCTTGTACAGACGGTTCATCTGTTCCAGGAAGATGAAGGTGAGGACAGTGTGCGGCCCGAGGCGAGCGTAGTACGGCGTGAAAACCTTTCCACAGCGAGAAGAAGCCTTCAGAGCGCACAACTCTGGACAGCACCTCCTGATGACACACAGGAAACACAACATTTCATCCACAGAAGAAGAAGAGGAGGAAGAAGAAGAAGAAGAAGAAGAAGAGGAAGAAGAAGAGGAAAAGGAAGAAGAAGAAGAGGAAGAAGAAGAAGAGAGGAAGAAGAAGAGGAGGAAGAAGGAGAGGAAGAAGAAGAAGAAAAAGAAGAAGAAGAGGAAGAAGAGGAAGAAGTAGAAGAAGAGGAGGAGGAAGAAGAAGAGGAAGAAGAAGAGGAGGAAGAAGAAGAGGAAGAAGAAGAAGAGGAAGAAGAAGAGGAAGAAGTAGAAGAAGAGGAAGAAGAAGAAGAAGAGGAAGAAGAAGAGGAAGAAGAGGAGGAAGAAGTAGAAGAAGAGGAAGAAGAAGAAGAAGAAGAAGAAGAAGAAGAAGGAGGAAGAAGAGGAGGAAGAAGTAGAAGAAGAGGAAGAAAGAAGAAGAAGA
>JAWZSL010000252.1:0-31078 GCA_034769285.1 Lutjanus argentimaculatus | reverse complement strand
TGGGTTGATGGACTTGACCAACTACAAATGAGAGTAGGGTCTGCTAGGGTGGCCACTGGGTGGCCAATGAGATTCTGGGGGTGGCCGTGGCCACCCCTGGCCACCCCTCTAGCCACGCCCCTGGTTGGAGGCTCCGCCAACTCCTTTGTAGGGTTGCTGGGTTTTAATTGGTTAATTTTTTGTCAGACTGACCCTCTGACTGGCACCCCTGCATTTCACGAGTGACCGCTACAAGCTCCACCCTGTGAGGTCATGACAGAGAGATGTGAGGACGGAGGAGATGACGCTGCGAGATGAAAAATCCTTGGTTCCTTTTAGTGTTAGTCTGAAGCGACGTCAGTTACTGATGACGAGCTGTATCCGCTGTCAAACTGACTGGTATGAATGTCCAGAAACAAATTTAGGAATGATTTCAACACCTAACAGCATTCAAGTTAGATCTGTAAACTGTTTGAAATGGCTGATTATTGGTTTCTGATGTTGAGTTTAATCATCATTTAATATTCCTTTTTATATCTTCTAATTTATACAGATCAGTGTTATTTCTTTACTTAGGCTATTTATTGACTTGCATTATTGTCAGCAGCACAATAAGACACACAGCACACTTTCTACCTGTTTGTGGCATTATTCACAACATGCAGCGATTTGCAGTGTAATAATATTAATAATGCCTATAACCAGTTATTTCTTCATGAGCTCTTTGTGAAACCAAAGGTCATAAATATTCACATCAGAATCATTAAAGTGCTGCAGAAACTTCCGTCAAAAAACAGCAAAAAAATCTGATTGGGTAACTCTATTTTAGTGTTGTAGAAGCTAGCCTATTACTTAGCCACTGAGATGTTTAACCCAGGAATGACCTAGTTGACGCGCCTTACTGTTAGTTTGATCTACCGTACGCTGTGTTGCTTCCACATTGAATCCACTGGTTGTTCTTGGTTGCAGCAAAAACAATTTATTTCCTCCATACAAAGTGTGAAAAAAGTCCATTTTGTTTCAAAAGAGACCAAAACACTCGGCGTGCGGTGTGACAAAAATTTTAGTGCCGTTGCGGTCAAAACCCTTTGCCCCTCCGGGTCAAACACCTAACAACAACAGTAACCTGCCTACCTTTAACACCTGAGCATGAAAATATCACAGCGACATCCCGTGTTCAAAACAGTGAACTACAAGCTAAACCATGGATTATTTCACCAACATATTTGGCTCCTACAAGTGTTTTCAGGACAGTAACCCTTTCATTTCTGAAGCAAAATTGAAAAAAAGAACATATATGTTTATAGTATGTACTTTGTTTTGAAAAATTCAATTTTTAAAGTTCCCTTCATCCATCACAACAGGAAAAATAAAATAAAAACTTGGTAGAAAAAATGAAGTGAGCAAGTTTACACATGTTGATGGACCAGTAAAATATGTCAATTATGTCCCTACCTAGGAAGCTGGGGGAAATAGTAAGTAAAAAAAAAAAAAAAGACCTTCTCCAAACAAATCCAAATTTCCAGAGCTGTCTTATTTACACACAGGATCATTTTGGTGAACAAGGTATTCACAGCTGTATTCAAGTAGTGTTCAAATTCCTCTATGAAGACAGTCTACTTTATGCAGCCAGTGTGCCCAGCATTTTTATCACTCTTTAAAAAACTGCTGCTTACACAACAATTTCTTGTTTCTTAAAAGTGCAGTAATCCATATTAGTGAAATATCACAAAGACTTATCAGCAACACTTTTAACCTTCTTTTAACTGATTGTTCTGGTTTTCTAGATGGTAAATTCAGATCTCACTCTCAACGTCATCAACCCAGGTTCCAGCAACAGCAGGCAGCATGTAAACATGGTGTCGATATTTTCACACGTGCGTCCATTAAGAGATACACCAAGTCTTGCGAGAAAAAACATATTTGCTGTGATTGGGTGTTTGAAACTCCCTTGTAACTTCACCTCTGCTGTGATTGTATGATGTAAAATCACCTTGTGTTGTGACTGGGAGTTGAAAACCCCCCTGTGTTATGATTGACTGTTGTAAAATCCCCATGAGCTGTGATTGGCTGTTATAAACCTACCTGTGTTGTTGGTTGATGTAAAACCCCCCTTTTTGTGGTTGGCTGATGTGAAGCTCCCCTGTGATTTGTGAGTGTTGTTGTAAACTCACGTGTGCTGTGATTGGCTTTTGCAAATTACCTTTGCATTGTCATTAGCTGTTGTAAACTCACCAGTGCCATCATTGGTTGTTGTAAAATGCCCCTGTGCTGTGATTGGATGCTGTAAAACCCACCTGTCTCTATGATTGATGGCTGTAAAGCCCCATGTGATGTAATTGGCTATTATAAAAGGCAGCTGTGCTTTAATGTCCTGTTGTAAAATCCCTGTGTTGAGTCTGGTTGTTCTGAAAAAGCCTTGAGTTGTGATTGACTCTTGTCAGACTCTCTGTGCTGTAATCAGCTGTTGTAAATTCCCCCTGTGCTGTGACTGGCTTTGTAAAAAAAAGAAAAACTTGTGTTGTGATTGGCTACTAGAAAATCCTCCAGTGATGTGTTTAGCTTTTGTAAAAACAACCTGTGTTGTGGACTGGCTGTCGGAAAACCCCCCTGTATTGTGATTGGCTGTTAGAAAATCCCCCTGGATCGCGATTGGCTGCTAGAAAACTCCCCTGTTTTGTGATTAGTTGTTGGAAACCTCCCCTGTGCTGTGATTGGCTATTGGAAAAGTCCCCTGTATTGTCATTGGGTGTTAGAAAACTCCCCTGTGCTATGATTGGCTGTTTGAAAAGTCCCCTGTGCTGGGATTGGTTGCTGTAAAAGCCCCCTTTGTTCTGATTGGCTGTTGGAAAACCCCTCTGTACTGTGATTGGCTGTTGGAAAATCCCCCTGTATTGTGATTGGCCATTGTGAAATCCCCCTGAATTGTGATTGGCTTTAAAAAACCCTCCCCTTTTGGTTTGAAATTTAAACTTTTGGGACAAACCCCCCCTGTATTTTTGATTGGCTTTTGGAAAACCCCCCTTTTAAATTCTGTTTGGGCGTTGTAAAATCCCCCTGGTCGTGTTTTGGCTACTAGAAAACCCCCCTTGCCGGGTTTGGGGTGTCCAAAAAACCCCCCCTAAAGCTGGTTTGGCTTTTGGAAAAACGCCCCCCTTTTTCGGGTTTGGGTTTACTTTAACCCCCCCTTTTTTTCTATTGTTTTTTTGGAAAATCCCCCTTGATCATAAATTTTGCCTGCAAAAAATCCCCTCTACTTTGTTTGGGCTGTTGGAAAATCCCCTTTTTGCCCTAAATTGGCTGTTGGAAAACCCCCCTTTTTATTCTATTGGCTTTTTGGAAAATCCCCCTGTATTGTAAAGGTTTGGTGTGAAATCCCCCTCAATTGGGGTTTGGGCTGTTAAAAAACCCCCCCTGTACGTAAATTTGGCTTTTGGGAAAAACCCCCCCTTTTATTGTGATTGGCTTTTTTAAAAATTTTCCCCCCTTTTTTCCTGTTTGGGGGCTGTTGGAAAACCCCCCCGTATTTTTAGGGGCCGTTGTGAAATCCACCTGTTGGGCTGTGATTGGCAAATTGAAAAAGGGTTCCCCTGTATTGTGATTGGGTTTTTAAAAAAACTCCCCTTTTCCCTGCGTTTGGGTTTTTTTTAAAAAAGTCCCCTGTGCGTGTTTGGGCCCCATTGTGAAATCCCCCTGTATTGTGTTTTGGCTGTTAGAAAACTCCCCTCTTCTTAATTGGGCTGTTGGAAAATTTCCCCCTGTTTTTTTGTGATTGGCTTTGGGAAAAAAACCCCTTTTTAAATTTTCTGTTTGGGCTTTTTGGAAAATCCCCCTGAAATTTGCGATTGGGCCGTTGTGAAATCCACCTGTGCTGGTTTGGGCTTTTGGGAAAATCCCCTGTATTGGATTGGCTGTTGTAAAAACCACCTGTATTTTTTTTTTTGGGCTGTTAAAAAAATTTCCCCTGTACGTGTTTGGCTTTTTAAAAAACCCCCCCCTGTATTGGGGATTGGCGGGTTGAAAAAAACCCCCTTTTGCCCTGATTGGCTTTTGGGAAAAATCCCCCTGTATTGTGTTTGGGGGCCCTTTGGGTGAAACCCCCCTCAAATTGTGATTGGTTTGTTAGAAAACCCCCTGTGATGGTTTGGGCTTTTAAAAAAATCCCCCTGTTTTGTAATTGGCTGTTTTTAAAAACCCCCCTTTTTGCCCTGATTGGCTTTTGGAAAATCCCCCTATATTGTGTTTGGCCTTTGTGAAACCCCCCCCTCTATTGTGATTGGCTGTTGGGGGGGGGGAAAAAAACCCCCCCTGTGATGGGGGATTGGCTTTTGGGAAAAATTTCCCCCCTGAAATTGGGGATTGGCTTTTTTGTAAAATCCCCCTTTGTCCTGATTGGCTGTTGAAAACCCCCCTTTTTATTCTGATTGGCTTTTTGGGAAAATCCCCCGGGTTTTGGGCGAGGGGGGCCCTTTTGGAAATCCACCTTTTTGCTGTGATTGGCTTTTGGGAAAAAGGGCCCCCTGTATTGTGATTGGCTTTGTGAAATCCACCTGAAATTGTGTTTGGCTTTTTAAAAAACTTCCCGGGTACGTGATTGGCTGTTGGGAAAACCCCCCCTGTATTGTGTTTGGGCTTTTTGTAAAACCCCCTTTTTGTCCTGATTGGCTTTTTGGAAAAAACCCCCCTTTTGGGCCCCTGTTTGGGCTGTTGTAAAACCCCCCTTTTATTGTGTTTTGGCCCGTTAAAAAATCCCCCTGTATTGTAAAGGATGTTGAAAAAGTCCCCCTTTTTGTCCTGTTTTGGCTTTTTAAAAATCCCCCTTTTAATTGGGGTTTTGGCCATTTTTAAATCCTTATGCCCCCTTTTTTTGGTTTTTTTGGAAAACTCCCCGTATTTTATTGGCTGTTTTTGAAATCCCCCTTTGTTCTGTTTGGGGCTGTTGGAAACATCCCCTTTGATGTAAATTGGTTACTGTAAAATTTTCCCTTTGTTTTATTGGCTGTTGGAAAAATCCCCCTTTTTTTTCTTTTTGGCTTTGGGAAAAAAATCCCCCTGGATTGTGACGGGCTTTTTGGAAAACCCCGGGATCGGTTTTGGCTGTTTAAAAAACTCCCCTTGCTGTGATTAGCTTTAGAGAACCCCCCCCTGTGCTTTTTTGGGTTTGCTGAAAAAATTCCCCTTTATTCTGATTGGCTTTTGGGAAAAATTTCCCCCTTTCTTTTTTGTTGGCTGTTGGAAAACCCCCTGAAATTGCGATTGGTTTTTGGGAAAAATCCCTTTTGGTTTTTGTGTTTGGGGCTCTAGAAAACGCCCCTGTACTGTTTTTGGGTTTTAAAAACCCTCCTTGTGCTGTGATTGGTTTTTTGGAAACGTCCTTTTTTGCTGTGTTTGGTTGCTGTATAACCCTTCCCTTTGTTTTGTTTGGGCTTTTGGGAAAAACCCCTGGACCCGGGGTTTTGGCTCTAGAAAACCACCTTTACTGTGATTGGGTGTCAAAAACCCCCCGTGCTGTGATTGGCTGTTAGAAAAGTCCCCCGTGCTGTAATTGGTTTTTGTTAGATCCCCCTTTCTTCTAAATTGGCGTTGGAAAACCCCCCGGGTTCCCTTTTATTGGCTGTCCAAAAAAGGTCTCCCTTTGCGTGTTTGGTTGTTGTTAACCCCCCTTTTTCCTTCTGACGGGGCTTTGCTAAAAAAACCCCCCCTTTTTTAAATGATTAGTTTTTGGGAAAACCCCCCCTGTGCTGGTTTGGCTTTTGGAAAATTTCCCCCTGTGCGGGACGGGGTTGCTGAAAAAAACCCCCTTTTTTTCCCTGTTTGGCTTTTGGGAAAAACCCCCCTGTACGGTGATTGGCTTTTGGGAAAAACCCCCCCCTGTAACTTTGTTTTGGCTTTTGGGAAAATCCCCCTTTTTCGTGATTGGCTTTTAGAAACAGGGGGGTGCTGCTTTTTGTCAAAAATCGTCGACTTTTTCGGGTGTTTGTTTTCCACTTTTCTCAAGTCTCAGGGATGCTTTGCCTCAACTTTGTTTTTTCCCTGTTTTTTTTCCCACCCTTTGTGTAACTTCAAAACGTGAAAATCAAGTTAATTTCCCGGGGAATTTTTTAAATTTTTTTTCCCGGGAAGCTCTAAATTTTAAACGCTGCCCATCTGCCCTGACCCCACATCGGAAACCGTCCCACGAAGTGACTTTTTTTTTGTAAAAAAAAAAAAGTCACATAAAAAACCCTAGTATTTGCTCTCCCAACATTTAGTCCCTTTAAGAATATTCTTTTTGGAAATCCTGTTCCTAAATTTTATCATTTTTATTTTTTTTAACAAAACAATAATTTATCTTAAAAATACACGACCCCCAAAGAACTTAATGTACTTTTTCTTTTTTTTGAACTGTAGCTTTTATTGCAGAGGGGGCCACCAGAACCTGCCAACACTTTGGTACCCCTGAGTCTAAATCGCCACACCCCTCGACTAAAGACTTATTCAAAAAAGAAGGCTTCCAAAACTACAAGATTTCAAAAATGCTCGGGTTTGAAAAAATTCCCCAAGTCCCACGATCAGAAATTTATTATAACATTTCACGGGTTAAAATCTTTGTGATTTTTTAAAATTTTAAGGGTTCAAATGACCCTTTATTTTCCCCCTTTTGGCTCCCTGCATATTCAGTTTTTTTGCCTGCCCCCATGTTCTGTTCTCTGATTGCCCCCAAGATAAGTTTTTTCACTTCTTTTTCCAGATTTTAGTGGCCAGGGGGTTAAAAATTTTTTGGCATTGGGGATTTGATGAAAAAAAACTTGTCAAAAGAACTGACAAAAAATTTTTTAAAATTCCTCTTAGGAACGTCATGAAAATCAACAAAAGGGTGTACTACTTTTTCTCCCTGCCCCCCCTTTTTTAGTTTTTAAATAACATGGGGTAAGTCCCCACCCTCTTCATGGGTCTCTTAAATTTTTTCATTTATTTCTAAGGATAACCTAATAAAATTTCTGTAAATGTGCAAGTGTTATACCCAAACCCAGTTTGCGGCTAAAATTTCAACGCAAATGAGGGGTTTTTTAAAAACCAAATTAAAATTGTATTTTTGGGGGCCCACGGGAGATGTGCGTTTTTATTTTTTTTTTTTTAAAATTTAACTGACGTCCCCCCAAAAAGTAACTGTAAAAAATTAACCCTTTTAATATATTATTAATGACGTTTCAGTTTAAATGACAACTTTTTTTGATAATTGTTTTAAATCACTCTGAGTCATTTTTTTAAAGGAAAAAAATGTCCCAATACCCCTGTTTTTAGATCCTCAATGTAAAAAATTTTCTGGTTTCCCCTCAAATGACAGTGAACTGAATTTTTTCGGGGGCTGGGACAAAAAAGACATTTAAAGGACGTCCCCCTTTGGGCTTCAAAAACCAAAACAAGTCTTTTTTCCACATTTTTTTTGAAAATTTATAGACCACCCACCTAATTGTTTAAATCAACAGATATTTGAAAATGAAAAAAATTTTTTAAGTAAGCAGCCCACCACCCCAAACAAAATCAAATAATCATTAACAAACCCTCTAGACAATATCTAAATTTAAAATCACATCAAAACAAAATCATTACCCAGTAGGGGAAACATTTGAAGGTCATTTTAACCTTCTCTGCAGTCAAGAGCACTAAAAAATTTGAATGAAAACGGTTTTGTGTATAAAACCCATTTTTATGACATTCAACCCTTAATAAAAATTTCCCCTTTGCTCCCCCTTTGGGGGGTTTTTCCAGGGTTTTTTTTCAGTAGATGTGATTAGTGTATGATCTTTTTTTCCCATTCTTTCGGGAAAGAGTGGATGAGCCAGATCCCCGGGGAAACATCAAAGGACTTTGTAAAACCCAGTTGGTGAACCAAACTCAGCCCACGCCGAAACCCGTCGCAAACCCACCCTGCGAAAATCTTCGTCCGGGAGGGTAAGTGGTGATTGACTTCCCCAAATTTTTTTTGATGCCTTCCTGGAAAAGTTCAGCCCTGACCTATGAAACAACTTTTCTCAGTCATTTCCAAAAAAGACTGCCCAAAAACTTTAAAAAATTTCCCCCTCAAAAGCTGAAACTGCCCACCACAGCTGCAGACTCAAAAACCTTGATGACACATGTTTTAGAACTAAAATTTAAAAACGGGATTAGTGGTTTTCCTAAAAAGGGAATAGTGAATTTCAGTGTCCCCCACTCAGTTTACGGGCATGGCCCTAAAAAACATGAATGTCTTACCAATAGGGTCATTGCTTTCCCACTTTTTGGGCTCGTTTTGGGTTTAAATTTTGCTGTTGTAGTCTACAGGCTTTCAGTACACCCCCTTTGCCATTTTGAACTTTTTTAGTAAAAATTTTGCATTGAACCTTTTTTTAAAAAAGTTTTTGGTAGTTGTTCCTAACTGTTATTTTGCCCTTTTTAAAAAAATTTTTTTTTTTAAAAGGGCGCACAAAGGATTTTTGGGGAAAAAAAATTTTGAATCAGAAGAGAAGAAATTCACTGATACATAAACGACTGACTGAAAAAAATAATTCATGACGGGAAAAAAACAAATTGTCCTCAAAGAACAAAAATTTTAAAAAAAATCATGTTCATATGGTTCCATTTTTTGCGGGGAACCCCCTATCTGGCTTCAGACAGTTTTTTGGGGAAACCTCATCTCACCTTTTAAAGGATGCCTTTTTTAAATTCAGTTATGAAAATATATCAAAAAAAAAATTTTTGAGTTTGTATTTTTTACCTTTTTTAAATTTTTAAAAATTTTTTTTTCCAAAAACTGGATATGCACCTTTATAGTTGCTGGGTTTTCAAACAAATTGGCCCAAAAAAACTGCCACACCCCTACCTTAAATAACTGTTGAAGTAAAGGGTTTCATTTTATTTAAAGTTTTGGTCTGTAGGAGGAACTTGTCCAAAATTCCAGTGAATTGCCCACAGTAAAATGGCCAATACATTTTAAAATTAGGGCAGTTTTTAAACCCTTTTTAAAAAACCTTTCTGCCCACCAACCTTTTTCCCAAAAAGGGAAACCACTGTTAACAACCAAATATCACACCTCTAAAAGCACCCGACTAATTTGGCAGAAGCACTTTTAAATTTAAAATTTTAACGGCGGGTTTGGAGAAGAGATTTTTGACTTAAAATAACACATTTTAAACCAGGGAAAAAAAGGCTCCCCTGACAGAAAGGGGTAAAAGCTGAGAAACTTTTCAGCATAAAACATACATTTCCTCACAGGGGCCTTTTGCAACCCTTCTGGGGCTGGTACCCCCGTCTTTGCTTTTTTTAAAAAAAAACGGGGGGCGTGCCCGACACCCCAAACTACTGAAAGGAATACATTATTATGGATAAGTGCCTCATAAAACCCACACTTAAAAATAATCTGAAATCCCTAAAAGCCCTTTTAAAAAACATTTCAGCATTTTAAATTGTTATGAAGATTTATCAGTTTTCCAAAGTATGAAATTTAGCTTCTTTGTAAAAAAAACCCTAAAAGTTTTTACAAATGATTTTTAAAAACCCAAAATTTGAAATATTATTTTTGGGAGTTAAAAGTATGTTTTTGAAACACTTTCCCTATATTGTTAGGGGAACATAAATGTTGTTTAATATCATGTATGAAATTATGCTTTTTTAAAAACCTAAATTTCCAGAGGTTTTTTTTTTTTTGGGTATTACAAAAAAAAGTTTTTTGTCTGTCATACAATATTTTTTAATTTTTCCCAGTCTTTTGCGTAAAGAAACAAAAATGGGCAAATGTAACTAAAAACCATTTTTTTTAAATTAAAAAACTTGTTTTTTTAAATTTTTTTTTAAATTTGTGTACTAAAAAAAGTGGGGTTTGAATTTTTTTGAGTTAATGATTTTGATTTTTGAAAAAGTCAGTTTTTTTGGGAGTTATTTTAAAATTAAAAAATTGTTTTTAAACTAAAACAGGGAAATAAGGGGTTTTTTCCCATTAAAGGGGGCTGTCCCCGGGACGTGTATTTGCCCCTAAACTCACGCCCACGGGGCCTTTAAGGGTTTTTGGTACACAGTATGTGCCCCAATGAATACAACAACTACATCTTTTTTTTCTGACTGACTCACCCCAAAATTATTTTTGCTCTGGCAAGTGGGGTAACACTCCCCAATTTCCAGAAAGGTGGTGTTAAATAAACCTAAACCCTCCCTTTTAAAAAAAAAAAAAGAAAAAGCTGTAAAGATAAACCCCGAAAAAAACAAGGAAAATTTAAAAAACTGCAAGCAGTTTTTAAAACCCGGGGGGCCCAAGCCTGCCGAAACCCCCCCGGGTGGGGAACCATGGTTTTTTGGGGCCCCTCTTTTTCCAAATTGGGGGGGGGCCCCCTTTTTTTTTAAAGGGAAAAAAGAAAAGGTTTTAAAGGCGAAAAAGGGTTTTTTTGGGAAAAGTAAACCCCCCAAACTTTGACCAAAACTTTACTAAATTTTAAAACCCCCCGGGGCCTCGGGAGGGACTCCCCAATAAAAAGGGGGGAAAATTTTCCGTGCGAACCCGGGGAATTTTTTTGGGGTTCGCTTAATTTTTCTTTTGTTTATAGCCCCCCTTTGGCCCCCCAATTTGGCCCCCCCAAATTTGGCACGGGGGAGCCCTTTTGGTTGAGAAAAAAAATTTTTTTGAAAAAAAAAAATTTGGGGAAAAGAGAAAAAAAAAAAAATTTTGAAAAAAGAAATTTTTAAAAAAGGGAAAATTGGGGAATTTTTTAAAAAGTTTTGCAAAGGAAAAAAAAAAAGGGGAAAAGGGGAAAAAAAAAAAAATTTTGATTGGGGGGGGGGAAAGAAGAAGACAAATGTAAAAAAAAGGGTTTTTGAAATTTTGAAAAAAAAAGGGGAAAGAAGGGAAAAATTTGGGAAGGAATAAAAAGGAAAAAGAAAAGGAAACAAAGGAAAGAAATTTTAAAAAAGGGGGAAAAAAGGGGGGGTTTTTTATAAAAAAAAGTTTGAAAAGGAAAAGAAAAAAAAAATTTAAAAAGGAAAACGGGGAAAAAAAACGCCCGTGGCCCTTTTCCCCCCCCGGGCCCCACCCGGCCCAACCTGCCCCCTCCCCCCAAAAAACCCCCTTTCCTGCCCCCGGCCGGGGAAAAAACCCAGGCCTTTGCCAAAGCGCCTTTAAAATTTGCCCCCCCCCAATTTCATTTTTTTCCCATCCCGGGGCCCCCCCCCCGGGAATTCCGGGGGGGGCCCCAAAAAAAAAAAAAACCACAAAAGGGGGGGCCCCTACCCCAAAATTCCCTTCCCTTTTTTAAATTCCGGGGGAAAAGGAAAATTTTTCCCCCCCCCACCCCAACAATTTTTTTTTCTTTTCCGCTTCCCCCCCCCCCCCCCTCCCCCCCTCCTCACTTTCCCACCCCCGGGGGCCCAAAAATAAAAAAAAAGGAAAAAAAATCCAACCAAAAAAAGGGCCCCCCCCTTTCCTCCCCCCCTTCCCCCCCCCGGGGGTTTCCCCCTCCCCAAAAAACCCCCCCCTCCGAAAAAACCTCCCCCCCACTTCCCCTCGGGGCGGGGCCCTAAAGGGGGTCCCCCCCCTTTTGCCAAAAACCCCCATCCGCCCCCCCCCCCAAAACCTCGTCCCAAACCCCCCTAGAAAAGGGCGTTGTCGCGCAGTTTTAACCCAAAGCCCCCCCAAGGCCCCCTTACAGGGGGAAAAAACTCATTTTTCCCCCCAAAAAATACAAATTTTTTTTAAGGGGGGGCCAAAAAAAAAAGGGGGGTTTTTAAAATACCTTTTTGGATAAAAAAAATTCCACCTTTTTAGGGGCGGTTGGGGAATTGTTTTCCCCTTTTTGGGGGTGCAGAAGGGGCTAAACCCCTAGGAGGGGATTAAAAAAAAGTGGGTTTTTGGCCAGGGTAGGGGCCAAAAGGAAAAAAGCGGGGATTTGGGCGTGGCCTATGTCAAAAAAGATGCGGCCCCTTTCGGGGAACCACGTGGATATAAAGTTTTGAAAAATGTTTTTTAAAAAAAAATGTGGAATTTTTAAAAGGCCCAAAAAAGGGGCGTTTGAAATCCGTTCCCCCGAAAACCACCTAGTGGAGTAGACACAAAATTTTTTTTGGTTTTGGTTGTTCTGTGGGGCCAATTATATATATACCCCTGAAAATTTTTCACAGCCCTCAGCAAAAACTTGACTGAAAAAAATGTTTGTTTTTTAAATCCGTAAAAAGCCACCCCCACTTTAAACCAGCCCGTGTTTACCTTAAAAGATAGGGCCTCAGGAGTGACCCACATCATACCCCACCCAAAAAATTTTGGTAAAAAAGGGTTTTGGGCCATTTAAGAGAAAAAAAACCGTTGCCATATTTGCAGCGCCCCCAAGTGGCCAACCCCACCCCAATTTTTGGGCTAAATCCCCCCCCAACAGTACTGGAAAACCAAGGATCTGGGAACTTGGTGTCGTTAGCATTTATTTTAAACCGAAAAAATGAAACTTTTTGCTTTTTTTTATAGCTAGCTAAAAAATTTTTTAATTCTTAAAAATTTGCGAAATTTTTTTTGACCTAACAAAATTCTTTTGATAATTTTAAAATCAGACCCCCTCTGAAGACCCCAACGTCCCAAAAATTTCCACACTGATGGGTTAAAAAAAACCCGAAGGAGGGGGTTCAAAAAAAAAAAAAAAAAAAAAAAAAAAGTGGGGTTTTCCCAGTTTTTCCCAATGAAAGCAAAAAAAATTATAGAGGGAAAATTTGGGGGGGGTTGGTCTACCCCCAGGGTTCGGGGAAAATTGGGGGAATCTGGGGATATAAAGGCCCTTTTGAATTTTTGCGACATACGGTGTGGGGGGTTTATAGGCCAAAAACGTTTTTCCCCTTTTTTTTAAAATAGTTCCCCCCTGCGGGCCCAAAACCTTTTGTAAATTTTTTTTTTGCACCTGGGGTACGTGCAGGGGCCCGGGGCCCCAACCCCCCAAAAATTGCACCCCCCCCTCCCTTGCCCCCGGGTTTTTACCCTTTGCAGCCCCCATTTTTTTTAAAAAACCAACGGAAGAAAAAAAAATAGAGAAGAAAAATAAAAACCCTGAACAAAAAAAATTTGGGTTCCCAGCACTGCGGGGCCGGGAAAAAAACGCGTATGCTTGCATATGTTTTTCCCCAAAGGCCCCCGGGGGCCCTTGGCCTTCTAACAGGGAAAGCCTTTTGGGTTCAAGACATTCATCTCCCCCCAACTCACCCCCCTTTTCTTTTTGCGTCAAAGGGCGCACCCCAGCGAGGACACAAGAGAAAACAAGTGTTCTTTGTTTACAAATTCCCCCATTTAAACCCTTTTTTTGACTTCCCTTTAAATTGTTAGCAGCCCCGTAAAAAAATACACCACACTTTCTACCTGTTTGAGTCATTTTTCCCACAACATGTTGGCATTAGCAAACATGAACTATCTTGACACCGGGGTTTGGAAGAAATTGAGATAAAGGTCGGGCATATAACAAATTGAAGGGAGGAAGAAAAGAGATCGGGAAAAATTTTTTTTAAGTGAAAAAAAATTTTTTTGTGGCGAACCTGATAAAAAACCTGGGATTTTCAGTTCGGTCAAAACTTTGCTAGAAAAACCCCAAAAAAAATGCGGGCAAAAGGGAAAAAAGTTTTTTGCGGAAAAAAGGGGGCCGGGCAGCAGGTACCTTTGACACGTGGTTTGGTACGGGGTGTAGGGCCATTTTAAAAAAAACCCACTAGGGGGGGTCAGCAAACACCAAAACAATGAGCTAAATTAGGAATTTTTTTTTTTCTAGATTTTTCTTGTTTCTATAGTTTTTAAAACAAACTGCAAATTGTTTTTGTATGATTTCCCGGTTCATATAAAATTTTCATGCGGGCGTGGGGAAATGGAAACAAAAATCCCATTAATTTAACCCAGTGCTTAAAAAATTTTTGTGAGACCCCCCCCCAGTGAAAAATTTATGCCACAGTTTCCCAAAATTTTAAAAACAGAAACGGGAAATGCCAAAATCATTTTTATTTTTTCCGTAATGGTTAATACACCAGTATGTAAAACTCTTAACGGGAGTTAATTATAGTTTTTTATTTTGCTTTCCCCGGGAACAAAAAAAAAAATTTTAAAGGGTTTGGGAATGTTATGTTTGTTTTAATTTCTGATTTCCCCTCAGAAAAAGCCCATTTAAAGCTGGCTAAAATTTTTGGGGGTAAAAAAAGGGTGAATTCATTTTGGAAATTTTCCTAAATTCCTTTTCAAAAAAGGGGTTAAAACTCGAGACCCTCACTAAAAAAAAGGGAAAGGGGTCCCCCAATTAAAACACTTAAAGATGCTGGATGGTCCGGGCCAACAAAATGGGGAAAGAAAAAAGTGTTCTCAAAAAGGTGTGGTCAAGTAGGGTTTTTGGAGTCAATTTCCGGGAAAACGGTCCCTTACAAAATGCACCAAGGAAGGGGCAAAAACGAAAGTTCACTGAAAAAGTGTCAACACCTCAAGAATTTAAGTCCTAAGACAAAAGGAAGCCACTGCTGATTTTTCCCCAGGCAGAGATAAATGCTTCTAGTTTCAGAGTCTGGAAAAAGGGCCCTCAATGACTGACAAAAACAAGTCAAAAAAAGGGAAGACTAGCTGTTTAAGAAGCCTTAAATTTGGGGCCCCCTTGCAAAAAACCCAAAAAGAAACGCCTCAGATTTCCCGGGGAACACAAACATTTGGACTGTTGATAAATGGAAGAAGGTACTGGGGGGACGCACGAGTCCAAGTTTGAACTCTTGGGGTCAGCACCCGTCGTTTTTAATGTCTGCAAAAACGGGGGAACTTTTTGCTCCAGATGCATTGAAACCCACAGAGAAAAAAAACCGGGGGGAAATTTCCCATTATGGAAAGGGGGTTCCCAAATTTGGGGAAAAAGCCGGGGCAAATTAGTGACGGTAATCAAAAAACAAGAATGAAAAACCACAAAACCTAGTGCATCATGGAATCCCTTCTGGACGAATCGATTAGAAAAAATAAGGGCTGTTAAAAATTATTTAAAATCGACTAAATAGATCTTAATGCGCTTTTTATTTCTAACATGCAACTCCCACATTAAAAAAATTTAAAAACTTCATACAGCAGTTTTTAAAACATAAAGGGCTGTTGTTTTCCTGACACTGTCTGAAAAATGACAAAAGACGTGGACATCACTTTTTTTTTTTGGTAAAATCAAAGTAAAATAAATTTGAAAAACTAAATTTAAGATTTTCTTAAAAAAAATGGGAAAAACTCATCAATTTTCTAATCAGGGTTCTGACCCTGCATATCACAAAGCAAAACTGATTTTAAAAATGGTAAATAGAAGTAACAAAGGTATATAAAATGCTTAAACAATTTTTTTTAGTGTGTGGATGACACAAATGTAAATTTTTTAAATGTTAGTCTGAAGCAAATGGGATAAAATGAACCCGCAAACACCAAAAAGGAGTTCCCCTGACAGCATGAAGCATTCAAATTTGTTTCTTTCCCGCAAAATTTTCATTGTGTCCCCACATTAAATGGCTTCAATTTTTGGAAAATTTCTGAACATACAAACTCAAACAACTTTTCATTTTTAACATCTTCCCTCAGTTTATAATCTATAAACGTTTTTTAGAAAACCCTTTTTTTTGGAAAAGAAAGTTAAAAAAAGCAAACCAAAATTTTTAAGGGGATTTTAAACTGAAAAATCAGAAACATAAAAAACTTCCTTTACCAGGTTTTTGAGTTTTTAGCAAAAAGTTTAAACCCTGGTGATCTAACCAGGTTAAAAAAAAAAAAAAAAAAAAAGCCCACCTTTAAGACACTGGAAACCCGGGGTTTTTGACCCCAACATACCTTTCTGGGACAATTTGTCCCTTTCTTCATATACACCCCCTTTTTGTCACTTGCTGTTTTGTGTTTGTGATTTTTTTGCCCCCACCCGAAAAGGGGGGCTTCTGTTTGGGAACTGTATATTTCACCCCCTCCAGCCGGAATTCCCTTCCTTTGAAGGAGAGGATTGGGATAAAAAAAAAACGCTTCCCCTCATATGGTTTTTAATTCCGTGATATGTGCAAAAATACATAAACGTGTGCAAATTTTTTTGCAAAGAGAATGGGTAAATGGAAAATTTGGGAAAATTTTATAACTTAATGATTTTAGATGAGCCCCTGGGAAAACCATGTTTTTTTAAACATTAAAAACCCCGGGCCTGTATTCAAAACTTTTTAAAATAAAACCCCTCAGTGTTCCTAAATTGGTCTAAAAATTCCTTGCAAGGAGCACTTTGAATGAGTTTTTTGAAAAATTCTCAAGCAACCCGGGAAATTTGGGAAATGACAGAAACTTAATCTTTTGGGGTTTTTGTTGTGGTTGATCCCAAATTTTTAGGTAAAGACACATTCTTTTAAAAAAATGTAGGGCTTGAAACCAAAAAAAAAAACCTTTTGTGGAAAAAAGGCAAAAGAATAAACAAAAAATTTATAGAAATTTTGTCCCCCATCAAGATATGGTGTAATTAAGGGGTACTGTTAAGGGAAATGAATAAAAATTTTACGCCTGACTTGAAAAGTATTGTTTAGTTTAAAAACAAAAGAGCTACTTGTACCCGTAGCCTTTTCATGTGACCCCTGGTTTTATTAATTTGGCTTGTGTTTTATTTCCCATGCTGGTAATTTTTGGGGCTTTTAAAATTTTCTGAAATTTAAAGGGGGAAGCCCGCTGTGTCCCCCGAACCCCTTTTTTTTGACAGGGGGGGTGGACATTTCCCGAGGAAAAAGAAAATGAACTGTGTCCCGCGAAAAAAGACTGTAAAGCGCTGGAAGCGTAATTGGGTAATCACCCCTGCTGGTGTTAAAATTGGGGGGCACAGACCAAATTCCCTTTTTGTTGTCATCACTTTCCCTTTCTGGGATTATAGCATTATTGGTTAAAGTGGGGGAAAAAGTCAACCTTGTCTGTTTTTTTTTTTATCTTGAAAACACTTGATAACCTTAAAAAAAATGGGACATAGGGTAACCGGGCATTATTTTTAAAAATTTTTGTTGTTCGTGAGCAAATCTCTTATGGGAAACAACCACAAACATTATTCCCCTGCCAGTTTTAATGTGTAAAACAAATTTTAAAATAACTCACTGTCAAATCACACTTTTTTCATCTTTCTGTCATTTTCTTTCCCCCTTCCCGCTTTAAAAAACACTTAAACCTCCTCCCTACTCTGAAACCCCTTTTCCCCCCTCCCGAGCCTTAGGAGCTAAGAATGGAAATAACTTATCTTTACCAAAGATCTACTCTTTTAAATTTATGGGGGAAAAATTCCCTTTGAAAATGACACAATTCCCAAAAAATTTTCGTAGAATTTGTACTAAGAAGCTTTGGGGGGAATAAGGCCCCCCAGATGAAATAAAGATAAAACAAACTGATTTTTTTTTGGGCTTAATAACAGGAAAAAAGTTGAGGAGTGTGACATGAAAGCGGGGGGGAAAAGACCGGGTTAAGGAGCACATGGCCCCTGGGCTGGAATCAAAAAAAAGGGGCCCTGCAACAAGGATTCAGCCTTTTTCATATGGAACAAAGCACAATTCCCCGGTAAACTACTGAGGGAAAACCCCCAAAAATAGATTCCCTTTGAATTCTTTTTAAAAAACCCGCAGCCCCAAAAAGGGAAAATTTTGGGAAATTTAACCCCTAAAAAAATGAGATGACTGATTCAAGCACTTTTTGTAGGATAAAACTTTCCAAGAAAAATTTCCACTACCCCAAAAAGTCTTTAAAACCAAGGGTTTGAAAACCTTTTAATAAAGAATTTAAAAGGGAGGGGTTTAAAACCAAGGGTTCCATTTCTACTCACCGTAAAAAATATGACAAATTTTAAAAGGGTAACCCCTTGGTTTTTACTTTAGATTCTTTTCAAATCTAAAAAACTAACATACAAAAAAATTTAAAATATACCTCCTAACCAAATGAGATAAGCTGATATAAAGCTCTTTTATTTTTTCCCCCTCAAGGGTTTAAAGGGGAGTTTTTCCCCCATTAAAGACATTAAAAATCATATGAAATTTTTATTAAATCAAATTAAAAAACCCCCCCCCCCCCCCACCCCCCCCCCCCCCCCCCCCGAAAAAAATTTTTTGGGGCCTTTTAAAAACAGGACAGACTGAAGAATGGTTTAAAAGGAAAGGTGGCAGAGAGAGAAAAGATGACTCAGGGACATGTCCCCAAAAAGGGTTTGGAAACCCAAAACCCAAAACCTCTGCAAATAAGGAGTCCGTCTTTTTTTTCATGAAAGGGATGTGGTCCAAACCCGGGGGAGTGACCCCATCTTGATCTTGCCCGGGGGGGTCCATGAAACCCTCCTTTCCCCCCGGGGAACTTGGGAAATTTTTTTTGGGAATTAGGGTAAACCAAAAAATACAATGTAAACATTTGTTTTTTTCCCCGTTTTTCCGCAAAAATTAATGAAAAATAATGATAAAAACAATAAATAAAATAAATAATAACAACGTTTTTTTTTCCCGGGCTTTTTACCTTAAATCACAGTTTTGGAAAAAAAAAGAAGTTAAAAAAACCCAAAACCCAGAAACAACCCTTTTTTATCACATTCATGTTTTATTGCTATTATCTATTAAAGCTCATTTCCCCATTGAAAGAAAAAAAAAAATTTCCCGAAGGTAATCTAATTTTTGAGGCAAAAAAGTCCCAAAATTTTTGAGATAAAAAGTCAATTTAAATTTTGAAGGGTTAAAAAAGTCAAAATTTGAGATAAAAAAAATCAAAATTTTTGAGAATTTAAAAAGTCCCAATTATGAGAAAAATTATGAGAAAACAAAATGTGCATGCACCGCCCGTGCTGGGTTTCCAAAAGGGGCCCCCCTTTTCCATCCCTTTCCCTTTCAGGGGAAAAAACCATGGCACGTATGGCAAAGCTGGGGATATGCAGTGCTGAAAAAAGGGAAAAATAAATTTCAAGGGGACTTTTGTAAATGTTTAGGGGTTTGGGATCATTTTTTTTAAAATCTTTTTTAAACAACAACCCCCCTTTTTAAATTTTTTTATCATATCTTTTGACTGTGAAAGAACCATAAATTGTTTTTTAAAAACAATGTTTAAATTTTTTGTGACTGGCATTTTTAAAGGGATCGTGAAAAAGAAAACAGTGAGTGCGTCGGGTTAAGGGGCTCTGGGGGTTAGGCGGGTACATCAGCCCCCCACAACAAACACTGCACCTCGTACACTGAGGGGCCGGCCCCCCAGCTGGCGGGAATAGCACAATTTTAAACTCTTGGCCCACTTTTTAAAAACTAGAACCAAAACCCTGTACCTTTTTACGGCAGAAAAAATTTCAGGCGCTTCCCTTTTTTTTTATAGACTTAAAAAATGTTTATTGTTTTTTGTAGAGAAAAAAAGGGTCTACATCTAAAAAAAATGAATGCCAAAGGGAAATGTTTTGATTTCTGTGCTTTGTAATATACTGGGGCACAGTCTGTGACCGATAAATTTTAAAAAGCATCAAAAAAAAAAAAAAAAAAAATCCCTTCCCCCATAACCCGATATTTTAAAAAAATTTAAAAAAAACCGATAGATATTTTTAAAAGTCGACCGTGGATAAATTTTTTGTATATCGACAGTGGGCCATCTGTAACAAAAAATTTTGTAAAAAAAAAACTTAATTTTTAATTTTTTGTTGTTATTTTATTGTTGTTGTTGTTGTTTTACCAAATACTAATATCCTTTTAACCTTGCAGTATGATAAAACAAATACTATAATTTTAAAAATGAAAAGGTCTTGTAACTTTTTGTGGGAAAGTAGAGGGAAAAACCTAATGGAAGTGTAAAAGGGACCAAATATCGATGCAGAAAAAAATCAACTGTGGGGTTGTTTTTTATGAACAAGATGTTTCCCGGGTTTTGAGAAACCAACATAAAAATAAATGTATGTTTTGCAAAGGGCCTTTAGGCTGGGGCTGAAACAATTAAAATTTAAATTTTGAAATTAATTGCCCCGCTATTTGGAAAATCAATTAAAAAGGTTGGGGTAATTTTTTGAAGAAAATTCTTTGATTTGAGCTTCTTGAAAAGTGAATATTTTTTTGGGGTCCTTTTTCTGCTCTAATCACAGTAAACTGAATTTTCATTGGGTTGTGATAAAACAAGACATTTTTAAAGGGTGTCAATTTTTGGGGTTTGGGGAAAAACTTTATTGACATTTTTTTAAATTTTAAAACAAATAACATTAATCGATTAAAACAAGAAAAAGATCGACCGTTTAATCGACTATGTAAATAATGGTTTGTTGCAGCCCAAAACCTAATTGTTCCATAAAATACGAATGCAAAACCAGATCCCAAAAAATAACCCCTTTTTAAACAAACCTTTTTTTTGGGTACATAGCGAAATAAATTCAAGAATTTAGTAAAATTAAAACCCTTTCCATGGGAAAATTGAACCTTTTTGTTCTTTTGACAAAAAGTAGCAAATTTCAAAAAACAATTTTATTACAGTTTGCTTCAGGCCTCTGTATTTTTTTGGGCAAAGGATTTAACAAACCCCGCCAAACAAATTTAACATTAAATACTGACCCCTACAGGTAGGAGGGGCCGTCAAAGTTTTTCATAAGCTGCCCGAAAACAATTAAATGGAGTGGGTTATGCCCCCCATGCCCCTCTTAAATCAAGCTCAAAAAGATTTTTTTTCCCCCAAAATATTCCAACTGTCCGTTGCAGCTTTAATGTTTTTCCCCTTTTTCCATAATAGAAAATAAAAAGTATTTAATTTTTTTTTAAATTTAAATTTCATCACTTCATTGACTCCCCTCGGGACCAAACCATGGAAGTTCTATTGCTTGCTTCTTTTCCGGGTTAAAAATTGGAACACCTGGATGTTTGGCCACCGTGAGGGGGTTTTTATTTTTCTTTTTAGAAAATTTTTTGAAAATTTCTGTTTTTTTCGTTTAAAAAAACCTTTTTTAAAACCCGAAATTTAAAAAGCACACAAATTTGCACAAAACTTCACACATTTTTTTAAAACCCTTATTTTTTTTTTTTTATTTTTTTTGTATTATTTTTTTTTATTTTTAAAAAAAACCAAAAACGCGGGTGATTGCAAAAAATGAAAAAATAAATTTTAGAGCTTGTGCTTGGGGCCCACCACAGTTTTTTTAACCCTAAAAAAATAAAAATTAAACTACCATGAGCCAAAAAAGGGCAGAATTTCATTTTTTTAAAAAAACAATAAGTTTCCCTGGGGCAGAAATTTTTGAGAACCCCAAAAAATGAACTTATTTTTTAAAAAATAATGGGGGTAGTTTCAATTTTTTATAAAGGTGGTTGATAGGGACTTATCCCCTAGACAAAAAATTTAAACTAAAAGGAATGGGGACGATGCCCAAACCCCAGTTTGGGGGAAGCATTGAGGAGCATTTTAAATGCTTTGGGGAAAAGGGTTTAAACAGCAAAACTTTTTTTAAAACCGCTAAAAAAAAAAACAATATTAGTTTTAAAGCTAAATTTTTCCAAAATTTTCACCACTCTAAATTTTGGGTATTGGTCAGGCCCTTTTTCCCAAAAGGAAACTGCTTTCAATAAAAGTCAAATATCGCTCCCCCTCCCCCAAACCCAAACCAAAAAACCCGGCTTTTGTAAAAAGAAATCATTTTGGGCCTGCAAAAACAGGGGAAATTCTGGTCGCCGCGCCCCAAAACAGCTTTTTTTATGTTTTTGTTTTTGGGGCTTTTTTTGTTTTTTTTTTAAAGGTTAGGTTGGGATTCACCCCAAAAACTAAAACCAAAAAGTCAAACACAGATTTGGGAAATCTTATTTTGTGTAAAGGGAATCACGATTCAGCCATGGAATTTGGTTGGGGTTTTGGGGAGCATGATAAATTTTGGGTTTTTATTAAAGGGAGTTTTTCCCCAAAAGAAAAGGCTTTTCTGATGGCAAATTAAGTGGGAAAATATAGAGTAAAATTTAAAGTGATAGTGAAAAATACAGTAAATAATTTTTTTTTTTTCCGGTTTGAAAATTTTTTAGTGGGGTTTTTTCTGTTGACCCTGTTTCCCGAGCAGTTTCCCTTACTTTGCTTCTGTGCTGGTATTCCTCCCCTTCTTCTCCTATGGTTAATTTGACCCGCCCGTCACTGAAGGGAATAAAACAACATTGAAAAATACCCCTTACCCAAACACATTTCAAAAAAATCCTGAACTATCCCTTTAAAAAAAAAACAAGAAATAATGCTCCCTTTTTCCAAACCTTGAAAAAATAAAGACATAGTAAAAAATTTTTTTTCCCTTTTTTAAACACAAAAAAAAATTCTACTCCATTTTTGATGATAACCCTTTCCTCTCACTCTCTTCCCGAGGGACCCTTGCTTCCCTCTGTGGATATAATTTAAAAAGAACAAGCCAATCAGGGGAAAAAGGGGTGAAGAAAAAATGCTGTGCTTTAAACGTGGGCAGATTCTTTGAGAAAATTTATTTTAAGTGGGTTTTTTTGAGGAAAATATCATGGAGGATGACATTTTGCTTTAAAAATTATTCTTCCTGAAGGAAAGCTTTAAAAAAGGGGTGGGTGATGGAGAAATTTTGAGGGATGTGTTGTCCCGAAATTTTGGAAAAGAATTTAATGGCAGTGGCCCCATGGGGAAAAAGACTTCAAAGTGGCATACCCTAAAGTCATGCTTTTGGTAAACAAGAATGGGGGAAAGGGAAAACCGAATAATAAAAAGCACCTTCCTTAAAAAATTGCACCTGTCCCCTTTTTGGAAACAAGCTGTTTTTGGGTGTTTTGGAATTTATCTTGTGGGCACTTCTCAAGATGTTTTCAAGGGCTGAGCAAGTGATCTTTTTAATCTTGCCCTTCAGATTCTGTTGACCCGAAGAAATTTTCGGGAAAACAGGATATTCACCAAATGCTTTAAAGGGTTCCAACAGCAGAAACCCTAACCCAAAACTTGAGGGAGCTTTTCGCATCAAAAACTGATTCAAGGGCAGCTTTTGGATTGAAAAAAATTTAAACCAAAGCACTCGCCCCTGTTCGAATTTAGAGCTGAAAAGGGGAGCTGCCAAAATGCGCTTACCAACTCACCAAGATCAAAGAGATAAATTTTTTTAAAAACCCCAGTACCCAAATGCTCAGGAAAAACAAAAATTTTCAAGTATTAAGTGCATACTGTTAGGAGTCGACACCCACCCCCCCTCTTCCCCTTTCCCCAGGGTTTTCCACTGGGGTCAACTTGGTTTTTAAAAAGGAAAAAAGGGGTCAAATGTCCCCCTTCACCCCAACTTTTTTAGGGCTTTCCCGAGAAGACCTTTTCCATTACATGTGGCTGTTACCTTCTTGGAGTTTGGGCCCGTCAGATAAGACAGCTACCCTGATTTTCGACATGAAATGAACAAAGTCCTTAGAGAGCAACGTGTGGGGAAAAAAAATAATTTTCTTTAAAATAAAAAAAAATTTCCCGCCCCCCCAGAAGTTCATTTGTACCTTTTTTTGGTTTTTTTAGATCTTTTTCCCTTTAAAGAAAGTACATGAACCCTTTTTTAACCTTACTGATTGTTCCCCATTTTTTAAAAGTTTTTTGTTTGCTAGGTTTTGATTTCAGAGAAAAAAACTGTGAAAAAGGCCGTAATTCAACTCCAAATTTAAAAGTAGTTTTTTTTTTTTTTTTTTTTTTTTTTTTTTTTTTTCCCCCCGGCCTGTAAATGGGGACTTATTCCCCCCTAGATGTTTTTTTGGTTCAGGTGCAGAGTTTTGGAGGTTTGGGCTGTCGAAAATTTTCTGCCCTCTCTCCAATATAATGGAACTAGATGGCACCACCCTTGTTTGGGGCTAAAAAAAAACACCAAAAAATCCATTTGGAAAAAAATTTAAACCCCTAGGTCCCCTTTTTCCCGAAATCATGACCCCGGTTTCTCAAGATAAACCACAGGGCCTTGGGTTTTGAGCAGATTTCATGTAGGAACCAAATTTTTTTCTAGTTGAAATAAAATAGTTTTCAGGGACAGATTTCCCCGCCCGCAGAAAAAACTGCCCCCACAGTAACAAAAGGGCCCGTGGATTAAACAAGAGCAACCAGGGTTTAAGATTTCGATTAAGAGTTTTTTAGTTTGTAAACTCTACAGTTTAATTTTGGGGTATGAAAAGGAAAATGGAGGGGCTTAACCCCTGTTTTCCTGTGACACAAATGCCCCAAAAAAGTCATGTTAAATTACCTAATTTTTTAGAAACATAAGTTGGGGGTTTTGGGAATGATTCACAAAATGGGGAGCAACCCCCGGATAATTTGGGATAAGAAAGGAAAATGGAGGAACTTAAATCTGTTTCATTTCAAACATTTTCAACTTTTGTTTGTTAGAACTTGAAAGTTTTGCTACTTAATTTTTAAACCCCCCAAGATACACAAAAGAATAAAACCCGCCCTACGTTCTTTTTGAGAAAACACCACTCACCCCACATCAGTTCCCCCCTTTTTAACATGGTTATAACGGCACACAAGGGAAACCCAAAAAAAATTAAAATTTCAAAAGTTACAAAAAACAGTCCCAAAATATGTTTTTTTAAATTTTTTTAAAATTTAAAAAATTTTTTCATTATCGCTATGTTCCCTGCCCAAAGATGTTTTTCCCGCTCACAAAATTTGTTGAACTAGTTTGAAAAATTACCTAAGCAAATGAAACAATTTATTACCAATGGGAATTTTTTTCAGTATTTATTTTTTTTTACTGAAGCCACCTTAAAAGGGGCAGGTCCCCCTTTAAAAAACAAAAAAAACACACTTGTCCCTGGCTTTGGCCATTTTTTAAACCAAAAAACCGTCCCCGGGGGGTGGGGTTTGGAGCTATCAGCCATAAGATATCTGCCTTTTTCCCAGAATGAAAGGTTTTTTCTTTGATGGCACTTTGTGGTGCCCCAGGCCAGGGGAAAATATTAATTTTTTTTATTTTTGGGGGAACGTCCCCTTTTGTTATTTTTAGCACTTTAATCCCAAAAAAATTTTTCATTTTAAAAAATTTTGGGGTGCAAGATTTTTTAAAATTTTTTTCCCGCCAATATTGATAGCCTATTAAAAGATGTTTTTTTTTTCCGTATTTTAAAGCACAGCTGAGTGTTAAGAAAGGCCCCCCAATTAAAATGAAAATGGAGGATGGAAAAAAATTTTACAGCTTTTGACTGAAACCAAAAACCCTTTAAATTTTATTTTAAAAAAAAACTTCAAAACATCCCTTTTGGGTTTTAAAATTTTGCTTTTTTTGCCAAAAAAATTTTAAAAGAAAAAAAATTTACAACTTGTTTCCCCAAAACAGATAATCCCGGTATAGCCTTATATTAGCTCAAATTTAAAACGATATAGCCCCGGATAGGCCAATTTAACCGTGCATCCCCCTTTTTTGAAAAAAATGAAATTTTTTTTTAAAAACAAAAAAGTATTTGCCCTAAAATTCCCAATCTTGTTTTCAGTTTATATGATTTTAAAAAAATTTCACATTGCAGGCACTATTTTTTTCTTAGTTGTACAGGGACAGTTGTTGGGGTTTTTTAAATTAAAAAAAGGGACTTGGGATTGCCAGTCATTCCATGACCTTTTGGGTGACAATTAAAGGGGGTCCCCCCGCGTTTTAAAATTTTTGATGAAAAAGCAGTTAAAATGAAAAAAAGCCGTTTTTAATTTTTTGTGAATTTCTTAAACCCTTTTAATTAAAAAAAATTCAGTTTTTACATGTGTGGGGTTTTTAATTTTTATTCCCTTTTTTACAAATACCCAAAAATTTATACATAAATTTTTTAGAAATGAAACTATTTTTGTCACATCTTTGATGTGCAACAAGGGTTTTCAAAAATATTTATTTTTCAAAACCCAACAAGGGGTTAAGAAATGAATTTTTAAACCCAAAAATTTCAATCACTTTGAAAAAAAATTTTCCTTGGGAAAGACACTGGAAAATAAATGAGGAGGGCGTCACTGAAGGTTTTAAGTTTGCACTGGTCCATACAGCTGAAGGGTTTTTCAGTTTTTTTTTCACCAAAACCCTTTAAAGATACCCCAAATGTATTAAAATTTTTTGGAACAAAAGAAGGCAAATAAAAAAGTTAATGTTTTTGGGGGGTTTTTAAAAAAAATTTAAAAAAGTTTGAAAATTAAAGGTTTTCCCCAAAAAATTTAAAAAACAAAAAAAACCCAAAATGGAAAGATTTAGTATGCATCATTAAAAGAGTGACATATGGTTTTAACCCCACACAAAAATGTCCTTTGGGCTGGCAAGGGAAAAATTTATATATATATGCAACAAAACCCCAAAGTAACCCGTGTCTGAACCCGGAAATAAAAAATCATAGCATTTAAAGAAGGGACATAAAGAAGACAAGAATTTGTCCCCTTTTGGGGTCACAAAGGGAATATACCCCCTTTGTGTGCCCTTTTTTGTATTTTAAAAAACCCAAAACTGAATAAAAAGGTCATTTTTACCCTCTAAAATACTTTTAAAGCCCTTTTTTCCCAATTAAAAATTTGATAAATTTTAAATAATATACATCAAAAAAAACTTCCTGCCAGTCCAACATGCATAAAACCCCCTAATGTCACTTTTATTAAAGTGGATACGGGCTCTTTTTTTTCATGGGGTAAATTTCCCCGTTTCAAAAGGTGCAAATATTTTCAATACATGTTTTAATTTTTTTTAATCTCCAAACATTAAATCTGGTTTTGGGGCCCTTTATAGTTCAAAAACTAATAAAATGTACTTATAATGGGCTCCTTGGTCGAGAAAAAAAAAAAGAGAAACCAGACCCTTTTACCCCTTTTTTATTTATTAAAGTTCTAGATTGTTTTTTTTAGAAAGTCCCTCATAACCTATTTTTTGGGTTTTAAAAAAGGGGAATTTTTTAAAATTGTGGTTTTTAAAACTAAAAATCAAAAAAAGGGGACATTTTTAAAAGGGTATTTTTCCCCTCCTGGGCATTTATGGGGGAACACTTTGTCCCTTTATATGGCCCGAGTTTTTTATTCCCCCTGGCTCCCCCAAATTGATAGTTAATTTTTAAATTCCGGGTCCCGCCGGGTGCCCTTTTTTGCCGTTTTCAAATCAACAAGTACGAAATAAAAAAAAAACAACAAAAAATTTTACCTTTTTAAAAAAAAGTATAATTTTTTTGGATTTCCCCCTCGTTTTTTTAATTTTTGCCAGCAAAAGAAAGACAATCAGCTCTCTTTAAACCCCTTTTTTTTTTTTTTGTTTTTTTTGTTTGTTTTTTTTGTTTAAACCCAAAAGAAAGGGAGCAAATCACCCTTTAAAGGGGAAACCCCCCCCCTTGTGGCAGGGAAAAAGGCCCAAAAACTCAGGGTTTCATCCCGTACAATGTCCCGGGGTAAACCCTCTAAATTTTCTGGGTTAAAAAATTTACACATTTATTCCCCTTTAAAAAGGAAAAATGCTGCCCGTGGGCTGTTTGTTTATCTCTGTTAAAATCATGGGCGTTAAAAAAAAAAGTGTGAAATCCAATGGGACATTTAAAAAACCCTCAAATATTAATTCCGTATTTGCTTTTAAAATAATATCCCGCCTAAAAAATAATGTTTGTGTCTTTTTGGGGACAAATTTTTTTTCCCCATTGCCCCCGCACTGGGCAGAAGCTCTCAGGTTTTAGGGGAAAAACCACCTCTCTTTTGGCATAAAAAATCAAAAAAAACTTGTTATCAAATTTACTATGCCGCAAGTTTTATGTAAAATTTTCTGGGTTTAAAAAGAATGTGATGTATTGTTTTTTTTGAAAAGTCATTTTTATTATAGCGAAGGAAAAAACAGAATTAATGTTTTTGGGAAATTGTAAAAGTCCCCGTTTTTCTAAAACATAAAATTTTTTTTTACCCGACCCGAAAGGCAGAGAGTCAACACAGAAAATAAAAGCCAGGAGGATTTAATAAATATTCATTGCACTGTAAGAAATTTCACTGTAAAATTACAGTAAATTATTGGTTAATAATTGCATTACTTTCACAGCAATTCGCTGTAAATATTTTCACAACAATTTACCGTAATTAATTCACAGTACTTTACTGTAATTATTCCACAGTAATTTACAATAAAACAACAACACTTTACCGTAAATTCATGGTTGCCATGCCCAAGGAATTACAGTGATATAGCAGTAATTAGCTGTGGACTTACTGTAAACTAATGTGAAATAAATACAGTAAATTGCTGTGAAAATATTTACGTTGAATTACTGTAAAAGTAATGCAATTATTAACTAATAATTTACTGTAAATTTACAATTTAATAAACAGCGTAATATATTGTAAAATCCATTTGTTAATTGTAATTTTACTGCACCCTCTCACTTTATGCTCAAAAAAGAAAACAGAACAAAATGATGATTTGTTTTCACTTTTTAATCAAGCTTACGATAAGTGCAAAGTGCAATATTACATTTAACAGGAACATTCATAGGCAGTTTCCTGGGCAAACATGCTGCCAACATATCCAGAACAAATCGTAAGCAAAAGTATAAAATGTGCAACAGCAAAAATGTGCAACACTAAAAATGTAAACAGTAAAACCCCTCACAGGAAATATAGATTTTTTTGGCTCTTACATAAAATCAAAATGGCTGCAAATGGAATCGAGGGGTCATGACAAAAGGGACACCCTTTACAAACAGCTTTAAAAATTAACAATTTAAAATGTGCAACAGCAAAACTGTACAACAGTACAACCACTACAATTCAGGCATGTTTTAAAGGGATAGTTCAACATTTTGGCAAACTGGCCCATTGCCATAACCCCTATAGTCGTAGTAGTAGGTCCGTTACCTTTAATTGTCGGTACAAGCTATTTTTAGATAAGCGGAGCAGAGACGTGAGCTGCTCAGAGCTACACTACGGAGGCTAATGGGATTTCTTGGTTTCCCTCATCAAACTCATTAAATACACAATCCAACAACAAGCTATGAGATAATAACGGAACATTACGAGACGGAGTTGTTCTCACAGCTCTGCTCCACTGATCTAAAAATAGCTTGTACCGACAATTAAAGGTAACAAACCTACTACTATGACTGTAGGGATTATGGCAATGGGCCAATTTGCCAAAATGGAATCCACAGGTCAAAAAAGGGACACTCACAAGTTGTTAAAAAAGAAAAAAAAAAACATTCTACCTTCTACAACCTTCTACATTGCCTGCCACTCGAAATCTACCAGTTTGCGCATTAGAGTGCGTATATGTGCGTTGATCCCTCCACGCTTCCTCTTTGTCTTCGAGCCAGTTTCTGGATTGATACCCAGGAAGCATCTGTAAATCAACAATAAAGTATTAATATCAGGTGATCTTTTATGTTAAACTAGAAAAATTGCATTTCCTAGCGAAAATGCAGTGGGAATGCTCATTGCTGAAAAGACAAACGCTGCTGAAAATGCATATAATGCCTGAAAGATTTTAGTAATAGCAGTAGTAGTATTAGTGGTAGTAGTAATAGTAGTAGTAGTAGCTGAAATTGCATAAATCTCACATAAAATGCCTAAGAGTAATAGTAGTAATAGAAGTTATCATAATAGTTGTAATAGCAATGGTAGTAGTAGTAAAAGTAATAGTAAACGAGGCTAAATTACCTTCTCTTGTTCTCCGGGCGGGTGGCATCAAGTCCATGCACCAACTGTTAATAATATTTGAAAAAATCCGCGGCAGGTCCCACAATTCAGTGCGGTTCATGTAATTTGCTGTGTTTTTGCGTGGAGAGTCTTAATACAGTATTTTGCGGTGAAATAACACAATAAAATGCTGTGAAATCCCAGTAATAATTAAAACAACAAATAATACAGTAGTTTACTGTGATGGCACTGTTTTTATAGTAAACTTCTAAATTACAGTGTCATACTGTGAACATTAAAGTTAAATCCTGTAAAGTGATAATAATGCAATTTAGTGTGAAATTTTACAGTTGACTATTGTGAAATCCTGGTAATTATTTACAGTGTGGATATTAGTTAAAGGCAAATACAAAATTAATATTTGAAGGTTATAATGTCCCATTTACTCAAATACTTATTGTTTTACATTGTTATGCAACAGAGATAACTACACAGTCACTGGGCACCAGTGTCCTTTCTGAAAAATAAATATGTAATTTTTAATCTGTAATTCATAGGTATACTCAGACATTGTATACATGAAACCCTGAGTTGTTGCCAGTTTCTGCCACAAGAGGGAGTATGCCCTTAAGTGAGTGCTTTTTAAACCAAAAAAGAAAATTTGGGAAAGAGAGGTAATTTTCATTTTTGCTGGCAGAAATAAAAACAAAAGAAAAATCCAAATAATTATACTTTAAAAAGGATAATTTTTTTCTGTTTTTTATGTATGTATGTATTTATTTATTTATTTAATTGAACAATAGAATACAATATTTACAAAGAAAACTGTTCTTGCCTGGGGTATACCTAAATAAACAAAGAAACATCAGTTCACTGAGAATCTATCAAAAACAAGTTTAGTTTTCATTAGGGATGCACTGATACCACTTTTTTTCAGACCGAATACAAGTACAAGTACTTACATTTGGGTACTTGCCGATACTGAGTAAAGATATGAGTACCTAATAGTGCCATTAAAGTTCTTACAGTAACTTTAAAAACATTTTATTTTCATTAGAAGCTCACTTTCTAAATGTAACAAATCATTGTTACTGTTTCCTGCTGTAAGTGTAATCATCGTTACTGTACATGACATTTTTGGGTTGCTACTTTACTGATTTTTTGTTCCTTACTAAGCTGTGCGGTTTACTGTGTACATGATATATTTCAGTATAATACTTTCACAACGTGATTATGGACTTATAGATTTAAGTTTACTGTTACAGATGGTGTTATAAGACAATTCATTATCATTTACAGCACTTTAACTAGTATTTTAACTACACATTTAGCTACATGTGTGGTATCTAAGTGTCTTCTTTGTGTCCGTCTTGCCTAAGAGCTAATTAGTTCCTGCCTGCCATTGTTTATGGGGGACAGGTATGAGTGTGGTGCCTTGTACAACAGTTTTGTTTACCCCGATGTGAGCCCCAAAGAGTGAAGTTGGGTGTACTGTGATGTCAGGCCGTTTCACTGAAGATTAAGTACACAAAGAGAAGTTGTAGCAGCTTATTACGAAGGAAAGATGGTTACAGACTGGTGGCA
>JAWZSL010000251.1:0-31199 GCA_034769285.1 Lutjanus argentimaculatus | reverse complement strand
AGTGATTGGCTTGTTGGAAAATCCCCCTGTAACTGTGATTGGCTGTTGGAAAATCCCCCTGTACTGTAATTGGTGTGGGAAAACTCCCCTGTGCTGTGATTGGCTATTGGAAAATCCCCCTGTATTGTGATTGGCTGTTGGAAAATCCCTCTGAATCGTGATTGGGTTTTGAAAAATCCCCTGTACTGTGATTGGGTGTCGGAAAACCCTGCTGTGCTGTGATTGGCTGTTGGAAACGTCCCCTGTGCTGTAATTGGTTGCTTTAAATATACCCCTTTTTTTCTGATTGGCTTTTGGAAAATCCCCCTGTAATTGTGATTGGCTGTTGGAAAATCCCCCTGTATTGTGATTGGCTGTTGTGAAATCCCCCTGTATGTGATTGGCTGTTGTAAAACACCCCTGTGCTGTGATTGGCAGTTGTAAAATCCCCTGTATCGTGATTGGCTGTTGTGAAATCCCCCTGTATTGTGATTGGCTGTTGGAAAACTCCCCTGTAATGTGATTGGCTGTTGGAAAACACCCCTGTCCTGTGATTGGCAGTTGTAAAATCCCCCTGTATTGTGATTGGCTGTTGGAAAATCCCCCTGTATTGTGATTGGCTGTTGTGAAATCCCCCTGTATTGTGATTGGCTGTTCGAAAACTCCCCTGTAATGTGATTGGCTGTTGTAAAACAACCCTGTGCTGTGATTATCTGTTGGACAATTCCCCTGTGCTGTGATCTCTCACGAGATTTGTGTCCGTTGTTTTTGATAAAATAATCAAACTCGCGCGATCTTTCAGCGGTTCTAGGGTTCCCTTCTAGACACGACCCTCTCACTCTCCCTGTCACAAACTAATGACAGCACACTGTCTATAAACAGCATGATGTTACACTCTGCAGTCTTTCCCGCACAGAGACTTTACTTGTACGACACCCAGGTATAGTTTGTGACCAAATCTGGCATTTTTTTTTTTTATTCAGTCCGAGAGGACAACAGAATCCACGATTGATTAGTGATCAACCTGCCCTCCTCCCCTCCTCTCGCCTGTTCGCTCTGCTCAGAGAGGGTCTGGCACATGGTGACGGAGGAACACACAGACTCTCCTGTTCAACGAATGGGCCTCCTTAAACAGTTGTTTAATCTTACAGTGCAATCCGGTGGGGTCGATGTCATTCACCATCACGGTAGTTTTGATTGTTTTAATGAACCTCCCGTCATTAACAGCAAGTCCTTCCTCCACGTGCACTTCTGTTGCCGCTGTGAAAACTGAATCTGGGTTTTTTTTTTTTGAAACATCCTTCTGATGAAAAAAGTCAACAGATCCAACAGGCCGGGTAAGAGAAATGCGCTGACCTCGCTCTGTGCGTGCGTACCGTAACGTGTGTGTATGGAGAGCCTGCATTGACACAGAGAGGAGAGGTGCTGCAACCGCGGGAATGATAAATGACATTGAAACGATTAAAAGTCTCTGCTGATCAATACTCAGGTCTTTAATAATTCAAGCCCTTTAATGGCGAATTTCAGTACCCACCCCTATTGTTGTAAACGCAGTGCGCTGTACGTTTGTATTTGGATTTAAACGAGACCGCCAAGGCAAATCGTTTGCATCAGAGATATTTTAGTAATGGAGTACTGTAGTTACTCGAGCAATCGTTTCATCCCTGGTTGGAATACTCCCCCTGTGCTGTGATTGGCTGTTGGAAAATCCCTCTGTATTCTGATTGGCTGTTGTAAAACACCCCTTGGCTGTGATTATCTCTGGACAGTTCCCCTGTGCTAGTGGTTTGACTGTTGTTGAATTCCCCTGTGCTGTGATCTCTCACAAGATTTGTGTTTTTTAATAAAATTAAAATAATCAAACTTGTGCGAATCTTTCCGCAGTGTCCACGATTACATCTGATCTGACCCGTCCCCGAACACCTCTCACACCTGGTTGAAGAACGCCCAACCAAGGCTCTTCTTCTTCCATAGGAAGCTGAAAACAGGCTGGACCTCTCCCTCTCGGCTTGCTTCACTAACTTTTATAGAGCCTCAAACGAGAGCATCCTCTGTCGACAGTGGTGGTACGCACAGCACAGAATACAAAGAACTTGGCCCGGTGGTAAGAACAGCCACGGGGGATTGTCGGAAGTCCTCTCCGACATCGGACTCATCTATGCTGGACGGATACAGAAGAGGGCCAGGCGCATTGCAGCAACCACCCTCCCAACCCCGGGCAACAGACTGTCTGTAACTGCTTCCTTCAGGAAAGGGGGTTAACAGAAACATAAACGCCAAACCACCAGATTGAAGGACAGCTTCTTCCCCTGAGCTGTGAAATCATCCATCCAGAAACAGAGGTTACTTCAATGACGTCTCTGAATGGCTAGGCGTAGCTGTTATTGTCATCTACCCTGCTTATACCTGTGTCGGCTAAGGATGGATTTTCGTTTTCGCAATCCATCTTCGTACTGGCCCATGTTGACAAAGACACCCCCGTGTGACAGTGCCGTAGACAGACAACCGTGGAGTAATTTTCTTGTTTGCTGCCCACGAAAAGCACTCTATCCACTTCTGTCTGGTGCTTGATTCTTTAGGAAAGCTAAACAAAGTTAACTTTACCCTCACACCAGACAAACAATTTCTCAGAGGCCATTGCTCAACGTGCTAACACTGAAATCATATAAACAGCTGAGCACGCACAGCACAACTTTCTGCAGCAGAGGCGGGGTTGGGGGCAGGCTAGAGCACATGCCTGGCATATCCCATAAAGCCATGTCCGGCACGCATTATGTCAAGCGACCTCACTGTTTTAAAAAAAGACTGTAAAACACAGCGTTGCAGAGAAGCCATCCAAAACAGCCTTGCAGGCCTCACTTCCAAATGCACGACCCTCATTATTTGATGCTTGGCATCGTTTAAACACGAGTAACCAAACATTGTAAACAACATTTTAAAGGACAGAAAAAGAGAAAGCATAATAGGTTCCCTTTAAACAACTGGCTTAACGCAGAGTGTGTAGCATCTCAATTGTTTTCAAATGGATTTGGATGAGAAGTTTTAAAATCACCCTCTAACACCTTAATTTTCCCTCTCCAGCTCCAACTGGGTTTTACGGGCCTTTTCCTTTTGTGCAGATGTGCATGATATGATTAGCACCATGACGATAAGCCTTTGCCAGCCTCCCATAAAGTGGAAGGACTCACTTCAGTGATTTCTTTCTCAGAGATGAATTGTTAAGTACCAATATAATCAGCCAAAACAGGGCCGCTTAATAACTAAGGACTCAAGCACCAGAATCTAAAAGAAGGGTCTTTATACAGAGGACTATGGTCACCCCTGATAGGGGCATGATCGGAGATGGCCTGGATCCCTATATTACAGACAGTCTTTGATTGTAATCCAAAAGTATCCTTGATGATAGGAAGAAATCAATTCTTGAGAAGGCCTGGTGAGGCTTTGAGAAGAAACTGTAGTCCCAGCCTGTTAGGATTAAGCACTCTCCATACATCATATGGCAAGTCTAAATCCGTACAAAATTCAGCTAGTTTAAGACTTTTACATGAAGGATTAGGCTTAGAAGGAGACTGATCGATAGTAAGGGTTAGGAGTACATATAAAGTCGCTGCCTATCAAAATACAGGTGGTAGAAAAATTTCTGCTAATAGGTTTGGAAAAAAGGTAAGATTCATATATTGGGGCATAGATGCTACCCAGTAAAATATGCTCATCCATAAATGTAACCAAAGTAAAGCACATAACGTCCTTCTTTGTTAGTTTTGTTCTATCCAATGTCAAAGGAAGGCTACGATGCAAAGAGCAGGCTATACCCCGGCTGTTTAAATTTGAACGGGGTGGAGAGGAATAAAGTCTTGCCCACGCCAACTCCTACGTAATTTTTAAGTATGTCCTAGACGGACAGGTGGGTCTCCTGTAATGAAGGCAATTTGGCATTTCTATTTCTTTAAGGAATGTAAGGACCAATTGGTGCTTGACAACATGTTCACCCTTAAAAATTCAGTGAATTATTTTGAGATCATCCATAGTTAATAACTAATAATTAGGTAATTGAGTAGATGCATTATTTGTCAGTGAGCATATACAACCCATTCTAAGCTCGACCGGTTAAAATCTAGATAAATTCTGTATCATATGAGAGAGAGACCCCTTAAAACATGAAAAAAATAAGATTAATGCAAGGAAACAGCAGAAAATGTAAAATAAAACTACCCTCAAAAACAGAGCCTGACAACTGACCTATACAACACTTTCCAAAAGAAAAGGAAACCATGAAAAATAAATAAGGAACCATTTTGTAAAACATTTCACACAAACCCAGGAGAGAAATCCAGATCCCATATTAACACCACGCAAAAGTTCAGAGATCACATCTGTCAACCCTCCTGCCACCTACCACCATAAAAAGTATGATCATCCTGTAATACAGACTCTACTAATTATTATTCGCACCTGGTACAAAACCTAAAACTAATCACAGATTGTATCTTGCACTGTAAATTGAAATCACCCCATGCATACTTACTGGATCAGATAACTGTCAATCAGGAGATATGAGCAACAAAAACATCATGTGAACTGAAAAGCAGTCATTTTGGGACCAATATCAACAGCATGGTCACCGAGGATTTAGGTTATTCATCCTTTCAAGAGTAAGATGGAGTGCAGAACACTTCAGGTCCATTAAGGCGCTGATATTTTTTTATTTTTTTTTTTTTTTTTTTGGGTGGCTGTAGTACTCCATGCTAGCAGACTGGAGTTTTCTTCAACTCTGAGTGAGTTCTGGCCAAAATATCAGGTTGAGTTTGGGTCGACAATCGTAAGCGGACATCTCATCGGTGCGGGCCAGTGGCTCAGTGGTAGATCAGTTCTGTCTCCCAGTCTGGAAGGTTGGTGGATTCGATATCCCGGCTCCTCTGTGTCTCCATGTCGAAGTGTCCCTTGGGGCAAGACACTGAACCCCACTTTGCTCCCGATGCGCGCCAACTATGTAATGAATGTGTGTGAATGACTTCTGGATGCACACGATGAAGAAAGCCTTTGTAGAAGAACCACCTGTTGTCATTAGTGTGTGAATGGACCTGTAGTTTTTGAAAGCCGCTTGATAGCATATCTCGTATAAGAATTGACTTGATTAACGTAATATTCTTGTAGTGGAAATTTACAGTTTTATTTGTAGCTAATCCCTGACTATGACTAGAAAAGCGCTATATAAAATAAATTCCATTTCCCATCAAAATTAAATAGCCAGCATTTAAAAAGTTCAGTCAGGAATCAAAAACTGAATAAAAAAGCAAAATTATGTCCGGTGGTGACAGGAGGTTGGTGAACACGCACCCCACCACTTGACCGCATCACGGTGACCCTCCATCTTTTTTTCTGACCAACTAAGGTCAAACTATTCTGGAAAGATGTAATCTGGTACAAGTGTGGTAACATTCCAATCCAGCGGGTTTCCCAATCCAGCGGGTGCATAAAATCACCAAAACGCTGTTTGCCCAACTGCCATTAAAAAAGAAACAGCCAAAGAAGAACGACACAGCAAAACAAGGACACTTGAATACTTTTCATTTGGGTAAATTCATCTCCTCCACTCACTCCCCTCTTCTTGGTCACAGCTTAGGCTGTGACCCCTGTTGTTTTCTCCCTGTTTTCCCCGGTGTCTCCTTCCTCCCCTGTGTGTGTGATTGTGTGTGTGTGTGTGCGCTGTGGGCATGTTTCTTGGGCATGCAGCACCTGGTGGCCCTCCAGCAGTTGCTTACAATTGCCTCGTCAAGTCTCCGCTCAAGTAACCAGCTCTCCAGCCATGCAGTGCCAGATTGTCTGCCAAACATTGTGGTACTCTTCAGGCTGCTCAGTTTGACTCAGTATCGTGAGGAATTCCTGTGTTTCTTTTTGTGCGACTTAAATTAACGTCTCCTCTCACCATTCCTCGGATACCAGTGCCAACAGCTTCTTCACCGCCATCCGCTCACACCGCTGCAGCAATTCTCCACTCATCTGCCCAGCTCATCTGCCTGCCTGCCCCCTGCTTTCTCCATCCCTCACCCTACCTCCACTCAACTTCCAGCTCATCCACCTGCCTGCCCCTGCCTTCTCCCTCCCCCCCAACGCTTGGTTTTCCCGAATAAATCCCCACACCACTTTGTTCAACTGCAGTAGTGTTCATGTCTGCATTTGTTGTCCTAAACACCACAATCCTTAACACGTCTCAACCTCCTTATTTCCAGCCAGTGAGGTCATGACAGCGAGATGAGAGGATGGAGAGGCGAAACTGCGAGATTAAAATCTTGGTTCCTTTTAAGTGGTTAGTCTGAATGTGAACAATAAATTACTGCCCTGAACACGCTAAAAAAGCTGTAATCCATCTGAAATCAACTCACTGGTACTCAATTGACCACAGAAGCAGATTTAAGAATGCTTTCAATACCTGACAGCATTCAAGTTAGATCTATAAACTATTTGAAAAATGGCTGTTATTGGTAGTCGTCTTATTGATGTTGAGATTAATCTCACTTAATATTCCTTTTTATATCCTTCCAATCATCCAGCAACAGAGCAGTGTTATTGTTTACTTAGAGGCTATTTATTGAACTTTACATTATGGTCAATCTGCACCCATAATACACAACCACATCAATATTGTTGTCATAATTCACAACATGTGGGATTTGCAGTCTAATAATAAATTAATAATGCCTATAACCAGTTATTTCTTACATGAGTCTCTTTGTGAAAGCAAAGGTCATAAATATTCACATCAGAATCATTAAAGAGCTGCAGAAACTTCTGTCAGTCAACTGAATCTTGATTTTCGCTGTGTGTCTTATGACAGCGATGAAAATCGCCTAATCAAGGGATGCACCAGTGATCCTCGGTCTGTGAGCTCCCCCCATAAAATGCACTACTCTCTGTTCAAATTGAGTGAAAAGAAACTAAACCTTATGGATTTAGGATTTTTTGTTGCTTTTTCTGCATTTTACTGTGACAAGACCTAGATTGTTTTCATACTAAAAAATATTCCAGTTCTTGCAATGAGTAAGGTGAATGAAAATTCAGAGTGTATGTAATAGAAATGTCAGTTTGCTTAATCAGTAATTAGTATATCACTGATAATCAAAAGAGTAATTTGTAACAGTATGCCCTGATAACCAACACACTTTTGAGTTTATTAACTCAAAAAAAGTTAATTAGCTCCATAGTCACCTGTAATGACACCAAGAAAAATACATTAAGAAAAAATCTTATAACCTTCGAATGTACATCATGTAATTAAAATTTGGTATGGTACACTTTATAGCATATGTCTGGAGTGTCCTGAGGTCAAAAACATTCTGGGAAATGGTGTCCCTCAAAAATTGTCCAATATGATACAAATTTGAATGTTTGACATCATTAATAATTATGAATGAGATTCATCTTGACCCTTAACTCAGAAGCGGTTGCCCATCATTGGCAATCAATGGCTGCTAAATATTTGGTTCTGTAAAATGTGATCTTCTGATAAGTAATCAATCCATCAGTTGTACCAGTCTTTAATAGAATCAGTATTTATGGAACTGTCTAAAGCAAAAGAAAGAACTATTATAAGCCAAAACAATTTTGAGGACTGGATGGAAGCATTGAGATCAATTAAACATATAACAATTTTGAAGGAGGAAGAAAAAGATCAGGATAATTGTAGAGTATAAAAAACGTATATCAGTGGCAAACCATGAAGTTGAGAGCTGGGACTTCAGTTTGGCCAAAAACTGTGTTCAACACCAACCAAAAATGAATGCAGCAAACTGGAAAAAGATTTTGCTGGACTAAGGGGCAGCAGCAGTATGCATGTGACATGTGTTTGTACTGTGTAGGTTTCCGGGGCAGCTGGGGCTCAGTGATAGACCGTGTTCTCCTCCCCTCCCAAAAATCGGAAGGTTTGGTGTGTTCGCTTCCCGGCTCCTCTGGTCTACATGTCCGAAGTGTCCTCCGGGCAAGACACTGAGCCCCACATTGCTCCCGATGGCTGCGCCAAAGTTGTGTAAAGACACTGATGCAACAGGTGGGTCTTTGTAGAAGAAGCCACCTGTGTCATTAGTATGTGAAAGTGTGTGTAATGGGGTGAATATGACATGATTGTGAAGCCGCTTTGAGTAGTCCATGAATAGAAAAGCGCTATATAAATACAGTCCCATTTACCAATACAAAAACTACAAGAGGGCAGCAAACACCACACAATGATAACTTAAAAAGGCTCCCACCAGAATCAATAATCCACTCAATATGTACTCACCCTGCTGATGGGTGATGGTGAAGATCTTCAGTTCACAAAACAATCCTGGAGTTCAGCAGAAAACAGGGATGCAGCCAAATCCAGTAACAATTGGACAAGTAAATGGACACCAAATGAAAAAGTAAAAAATGTAATACGTAAATTTTTATGTATCTACAGTTGACAATTTCGGCTAAAAACATGGCGTAAATGGCGTCTTTTGGGGTTAAATTTAATGTCATCGGCTCGCAGAAAACTTGATTACACCACATGAGCAGGATGCAGACATTTTGTGTTGTTTTTGTGCTCTTTTTTTACATTTACATTTGGTCTCCATTCACTGCCAATTGTCTGCAACCCTGTTTTTCTGCTGAAACTACTCCCCCGGCCTTGTTTATTTGTGAACTGAAGATTCCATCTTCACATCGGCATAGGGTGAGTAATATTGAGTGGATGATCATCTAAGAGTGGGAAAAACATTGCTTTAATTAGTGATCGTTTTTTTTCAAGAGTTTTCTGTCCTAAAACTTGGTACTAAACAGTAGATGTATTACCATTTACTATCTGTAATTAATTGTTTGGATAAGTTATAATTAAGTTTTGTGGTTTGATCTTAAGAGCTGGTAATAATTGATAAGAATCATGCTGATTTTTTTTTATTTTTTATCATTCTTGTTTCTCTTACATTAGCATAGAGCTTTCAGTCTATTATTTCTGTCCTACCAACACAGCTCTGTCCTGCTGTGCTGTTGGAAGAACTTTAATAAAGCAGATTAAAGTGTCTGAAATCATTTTCTAACAGACTCAGGGATGAGAGAAAATTTTCAGTCCCTGAAATAATAATGAAATAACACAGGCCCTTTGCAGATCCTCTTCTACAACTACGAAAGTCTCCTTGAAACAGACAGCACTATCAAATAAGCCACCTAGCAACAGTGTGGGTCCAACTGCACCAACAAAGTTATCACTGGCCTTCAAGAAGGCCTAAGGGGATGATTTTTCAGTCCCACCCACTGTAATTCCACCGTCACTTTCTAAACAAACGAACAGGCAGGTGGCCTTCTGGTCCCAGTGATTAATTCCCTAACTGTGGTGAAATTCTGAAGAATGGTTCACTCAAAAAACAATGAAGAAGAGTTCTGAGAGTCCGTGATGACTTTCAACAGGTATTTAATGGAGCTCGATCGAGGAGAATTCAAATTAGCAAAACACATGAGTGTTATGGAATTATAGCCTTCCTTTGCACCTTAGAGGAGGGTGATAGAGTAGGCTCACATCACCCAGATCCTTCTACTCTAGGCAATCCAAAGGTTGTAGCCTAGCTAGTAGACAGACAGTCCCGTCATGTCTAAAGGAGAGCACAGTACGATGACCAAGGGTGACAGACACTATATTTAGAGTATCTAGGTAAGCCTTAGTTCCTTGATTTTTTAACTTTTGACCAATTAGAATTTGTCATGCATATAGATGGATAGTTATGTCCCCATCTATGGTATTAAGCAAGACTCCAGGGCATGGTCAGGAGGATAGTTAATAACCTCCCTCCAGAAGTAACCTTCAGAATTGGTTGGCAGTCACAACACCTCATGTGTATTGCTAAACTTGAATTCTCCTCGATATCGAGCTCCATTAATACTCCCAGTATAAGTCATCAGGATATCTCCTGAACTCTTCTTCAGAGTCTGAGTGAAACATTCTTCAGAATTTTCCCACACAAAATGGCGTTGTCGGCAGGATTCCAATAAAACAACCAAACATGTAAGTGGCAAGATTAAATTTCTTTTGCCTTACCATGTTTGATATGACAGAATCTAAAGTTCATAGCGTAAATGAATATGGCTATAACTAAAGCAAAATTAAAGATGCATTCAAGAAGTTGGTTCAACCCATGTATAAAAACGAAGACAATTTATTTAAAAAAATGAAAATTAGAAAGTAACTTTGTGGTTGGTATAACTGAGACTGATATCAAGTGTTTGGTTCCAGGACAGCAAAGGGCCTGGCCCGTCGTAGATAAAACTCACGGTGAAATTAACCCTGGGAAGAACGTTCCGGTAAAGAAATAGCTTTTTTTCGGTTAATCAATACCGGTGAGTGGCATCTATGACCAGTGGGAACAGAAAGGCTCTGCTAGTACTGCTTCAGAGCCTAAGGCCGCCGAATTGTGTACACAAAATAAATAGAAATTTTTAAGTCTTGAAAGTCTCAAATTGCAAACCACTAAACCAAACTAAAATCAAGAGTGTGAGGTCCCATGAAGCCGCGGAAGTATTTGTGATGTGTTGTTTATCTTTCTGTTAAGTGTTGATGTATTGAACTGTAGTGTTGAAAAAAAAAATAGGCAATAATAATCCGACCAAAGCAGGATAGCATCTGTGAATTTAAAAAATACACCTAATGACTCACCAAAAGTTAAAAGACAGAATGACTGTCAAACAGAGAAAGACACCAGTGAAAAATGAGGAACAGAAAAATCTAACTGATAAGCCAGACACAGAGGCACCCACACACACACCCACCACCAGCAGAGCCCATTTCACAATTTAAAGAATTGTTTTCAACACTGCAAAAGGCCTGTGGGAATCATTTGTAGGCAGAAAGGGTTAGAATTTTTGTGTTTTTCCACTTTCTTCCCTTATGTGTGAATGGGCAAAAAAAAAAGAATGACATGTTGGCCCATATGAAAAGATCATTTTAAAAAAAAGGGAGAAATGTCTTGTGTTCTGATTAGTATTGGGAGTGGTTGGATCAAGTGTGTAATGGTGTCAACAGTCTGATGCCTGATGGTTCAAACAGCTAATAGTATTACACATATCGTACTGCGTGACTTTTTTGTATGGGTTTGTTTTTCCTTTGTCAGTGCTGACTGACAAACCTTTGAATGTCTGAGTAAAACATGAAGCTAAAGCAGCCCCTAGCTAAATGTGCACTGCAGGTTCATGTCTTAAACAAAAAGTAGTTAAGCTGTGTTAAAGCAACTAAAAAAAAAAAAAACAGTTCCTGAATATCCAGTGATTCACACAAGAGTGGATATCCAATGCTGGACTAAAACAGTAACATAATCATCTCTTTGCCATTGAAACATTCCTGCTAATTTGAGACCGCAAGTTTTGAGAGTATGCAAACTGTCAGTTAAAGATTGGTAATGTCCAAAGACTGGAAAATGGCAGTTAATAAACTGATGGCACTTGTATAAAATGATGTTTTTCCACTACGGAAAAATGCGCTCCACGTCCTAAACAAATTATGCAACAGGCATCACAGAGGTGGTGTTGATCATGCAGTTTCACAATTCAACTTTCCATTAAACCCCTCTGAGGATCAAATTCGCCAGTTAATGGTAATAATGTTAACCATTATCACATTAAACTATAATAAATGTTGAAGCGGCACAAATGTGCAACACTCCTTCTCTGATATCCAATAGAGATCCCAATTAACCTCATGGGACCAAGATTTACTTGTAATTTTTAATGCAACTATTCATTGTAAACCGCTGATGTTTGTTTTTTAACCCTACCTGAATTATAAAGGACTCAAGCATTTAAGTTTTTGAAATACACTGCTGATAGTGTTGTATTGCTGGACTTTGGCAGATTTTAACATGTCCTCTATTTCAAAGTTCCCAATAACTTCAGAAAAGGAGCAAAAACGACACTAAGATTGTGTTATTGATGTCTGCTATGAGGCCTTTGCCTGGAACTGCATTGTAAAGCAGCATTTAACCCTTCGGATCAGTACAAGGTACAGGCTAATGATCTTCCTTAAACGTACAAGAGGTTTGGAAAACTGAGTATGTGTGATTGTTGTTCCACAAGTGTGTACATTCCAATTTAACTGTCCTGACACATAACGTTTGGGGGGGCAATTATATGGATAAGTTTAATGTAACCATTTCCACAAATCACTATAACTGTTATGCCCGGCAGTGAACCAGAACAATCTTGGAAGAAGGGCAGGTCAATGCCAAGCATGAGAGCACTGTATCAGCTCTCTACCCAAACAATAACACCCTTGGGGTTAAGAAACTGTATAATGTTATCATTAGGTGAGAACTTTTCAGTTACAGAGGAGCACATTTTGTTTTATAATCATCTGAATGAATGACGGTTGTGCAAGATTTGTAAGCTATTAAACAACATTGTTGTGCCAACAGCTCCAGTTGTTGCAAACACTGATTCAGTTTTAAGCCTTTTTAACCATTAACTCACCACACAACACAGTCCGTTGATTTATATTCAGTTTTTTTCTATATAACTGTTTGCATCAGCAAGCCAGTATCTGTTTGCATTGACGTCCAAGGCAGTAGTATACACGGTGGCGTTTGCCGCAGGGCCTTAGTCGAGACTCCGGAGGTGTACCACGGTGTCAAAGGAGACCTGGATGACCTCCACCTGCCAGGAGGTCAACACTCCTGCAATACCAGATGATCTTTTGATTGCCTCTACATCAGAAGGAGCTTGTCGAACTGATTTCACTCCTTGCTCCTAGCAGAGGTTGGCTGAGTGTGGACACGAGAGCATCACTTGCTAAAGTGCAAATTTGTTGGGCTGAAGTCACATACATGGGTCCCACATCCTGAAGGATAGAGAGAAAGACCAAAAAAAGAAGCATAAAGAAGAAAAAAGGTAATAGCCACAAGAAAAGAAAAACGCCGAATACCCCTCCTGTCAACCCAAAAAGGGTGAAAACTGCTGGTCAACATGCCTCCTCCCAGAACTAAGAAGCGACATTGCTCTCATTCATTGGGATGAATTCCAGACATTGGACTTTGGAGAATGCTGCTGAAGGACTCTGTTTTGTGAGCTGCCAACCTGCGTCCAGCTCCCTCAGAGTACTGTGAACGAAACAATGCACAAGCCTTTCAGGACTTAAAGCCTGCTCTCACCATGATCTCCAGCGTCTGGGTGCCAAACTATCATCAGACCGTTCCGTCTGGTCTGCTTGAACATGTGAGAGAAGGCTTTGCTACAGGCATCCTGATACAAAAACATGGTTTCATTGCCATCCTGTGTCGTAGACTTACTTGTCTCACTCACCCCTCGTAGTCCATATGTAATGCTGGGTTGTCTAAGATCCTGAGGCCGCTGTTGCCATTATGATTGATACTTTCACTGCCATAAAGAACTCGGCTCATGACAGTGTTGTGCATGTTCCTGATGAGATTAACCTCATTTTGAATATGAACATGATTGTATTGTTTCTAATTTATATGTGCAAGTGGTGGTAAAGGAGTATTTAAATACATACACAAACAAGTACAGTACATTACTCAAAATATTATTCAATTACAAATGAAAGTAGAGGTGTTGGAAAAACATTATTTAAATTATTTAAATTTATTATTATTCAAAGTAAAAAAAAAAAAAAAAGTTACAAAGTACCTTGTCTCAAATCTCTCTCGAAGTATTAGTTTGTTTAAATGTAGGATGTGTAATATAATATCATAAGTAGGTAATACATGAAAAGAGCCTATCTATTTCCTCTAAATCTTCAGATCTATAATGTTTCTCCCAACCCTATCAATTGTGTTTTGCTCAGTGACGCAGTCACTTTCTGAGGCAAAGCGATGCAAATTTTTTTGGCTTTCTTTAACCAATATGTTAAAATGCAAACAGTTACGTAAATGTAAAAAGATACAAAATGTATCTTTGTCCATTTTTTAAACATTTTAAAGTTTTAGTTTCCTTATTCAACAAACGGCTCCATAAAGACAAAACAATGTCAAGTAAGAATGCAGTTACTTTCCATTTCTAGACTATAGGTTAAATGTCGTGGATCAATTTCTTAATTGGTAAAAATCTTAATTCCAATTAAATGATTAATCATTAATCATAAACACCCTTCCTGCAAACCAGTGCGCTGGGGGGGGGGGGGGGGGGGGGGGGGGGGGGGGGGGGGGGGGGGGGGGGGGGCAGTATTCATTATTTTTCATCCATATGTTCTGGCTTTCATTCACTGGCCTGATTATTCAATCAGATAGCTGTACTGTTACGAAAATACAGATTCAAGGTTTTGATATTAATTAGGGGGGGCCCAGCCCCGCCGGGCCTGGGGGACGCGTAGCACAAGCATACGCGTTTCCCAGGACCACGTGCTGGGAACCCTATTGTTTTTGTTAAAATTTTTATTATCGTTATTTTTTATTCTTCCACACGAGTAAAAGTGTTGCTGCAGGGCTAAACCGCGCAAGGAGGGTGGTGCAATTTTGGAGGGTTGGTCCAGACCCCTGCACGTACCTCAGGCGCAAAAAAGTGACATATGTCCGCCAGCGAGTGGCGCTATACAACCAAGGAAACACCTTTTGGCCTATAACTCCCACACCGCATGTATGCACATTCAAAAGCCTCATAACCCCAGATTCCCTGAATAGGCCTGAATCTCCTGGCTAGGCCACGCCCATTTCCGCCTAGACTTTTTTTCAGGAAATCCGCAAAAACTCCAAAAACCTACTTTGTCACAACTCCTCCATGGGGTTTGGTCCCATCAGAGTGAAATTTGGCACGTAACATTCATCTGCTGGACCTCATCTACAGTTATCATCAAAAGATTTTTGTTCTGTCAAAAATAAGCGCAAAAAATAGAGCAAAAAAAAAAAACCATTAAAGAAAGGAAAGAAAAAAATAAAAAGGACAAAAAAACCAACATGAAAAAAAAAGAAACAATGGAACAAAAAACCAGAAAGAATAAGAAGAAATCCTCAAATTATATACGCATACAATATACATATCTATCCCTCCTAAAAATGCCACAGAGATGCATAACACCTGTCAAAAAACATGTTTAATGACACCAAATGTGAGATCATGGTTGCCTGTCACTCGGGGTGAGAGCCCAACCTTTGGCTTCAATTTTCCGCCACTAGGGGGCGCAGCAAATATGGCAAATAATAACTTCTTAAACCGGCAAAAACGATTTTTACCCCTAAATTTGGGCGGGGATGATGCTGGTCACGTACATCCTGAGGCATATCTTGAAGGTAACACGATTGGTCAAAGTGGGCGTGGCTTATTACGAGATAAACAACAAACAATTTATTCAGATCAATGTTTAGCTGAGGACTGTGAAATTTTAACAAGGGTTTATATGGAAATAGGACACAGACACAACCCCATACCAAAAATTGTGCGTATGCTCCAACTAGGTGGCGCTGTAACGGGACGCAAACAAAACGCAATTTTTGGCCTGTAACTTCTACAATTTATAATCACATCATCATAACCATTATATCCCCGTGTTCCCGAAATAGATCCGCATCTTATGACATAGGCCACGCCCACACCCAACAGCATATTCTCTTTGTTGTAAGACCCTACAACGTCAAAAACCTACTTTTTCGAACTCCTCTTAGGGTTTAACGCATACCCATCGCCTCAAAACTTTGCACACACAATCTCCAGACTTTGCCTGATCAAAAGTTATCAAAAGAATTTTGCTACTCCCAAAAAAACCAGGTACTTATAAAAAAAGCTTTTTTTTCTGCTAGCTAAAAAACACATACTGTTGCAGATTTTTTTGTCAAAATACAAGCTAACAACATGAAACTCAAGTCACTTGTTTCCATGTAAAAACCCATAATGCTCTGTACAAATTTGGTGCAAAAATTGGCAACATGGGGGCGCTAAACACGGTAATATCAAGCGACACAAAAGTTGCTCGAATCTGCACGAAATTCGGGGACTGTGATCTGGCCTCGCTCCCGTACCCGGTCGTAAGGTTTTGTTATTGTTTGGTCAAAGTGTGCGTGACTTGTTAACAAACAAACATATCAACATTTGGAACACTAATCAGTACTACTTCCCCCTACAGTAAGAGGAAGGGAGAGACCAGGGCACCTGGTTTTAACCCAAGGGTTTAACGCAAACCTCGGCACGTGCTCTGGTGACCGAATGAGCCAATTGCGTTGCGTGGCTCCGCTGCGCCCGGAGGGCCGAGTCGCGCGGGAAGGCTTGGCCCCCCTTACATAACTGGCATGGCAGTTCTAGTTCCATTATCAAGCATGTACTCAGTATACAGAGTTGATTTTGAACAGTAACTAGTAGGATACATGGTGTACTGAATACGGACTTGAAAATCAACTTATGGTCAGTAAAAAAAAAAAAAAAAAAAAAAAAAAAAAAAAACTAACTTCAAGCACAGCATTGTAATTAGTTCTTCAACCCCTGGATTAATGTCTACATCACAAACGCCAGACCTTCAGCAGACAACAATACCCAACACCGACTTGATTCTTGACAGATCTATAAAAGTTCACCTAGCTGTGCTCCGCAGTAATAGATGACTGGAGTTCATATTAGAGCACACAAGACCTGCTCCTGGAACTTCAAAGCAGGCAACAGAACTGTACGCTCACACCCAGGGGTCTGTATTAACACACTGATAAGGTTGCCACCATCTACACTAACTCAGGATGTGCTTTCGTGTTGCTCATATTTTGAGGACACTTATAGGAAAATTAAAGGTTTTGTAGCATCATCTGGCAGGGCCGATGCCAGCATCTATGCTTTAGTAAATGACCTCTAGAAGCTATTTTGCGACCGTCACACTTGCAATTTGTGAAATGTACTGCTCACGACTAAGAGAACTTTATCCAGTTTATACAAGGAAATGCGTATGGCTGATTTTGCAGCCAAACAACAGCAGCTACCCTTCCCTCCATTGGTACGTTCAATGTACTTCCACATACCTGTTAATTCATGTTTCGTTAGCCTCTGTTAAGATGTCGTAATAACATTAAATCATGCTATGATAAGGATGAGTTTTTTTGGTTAGATAAGGTTGTGCAGTTGATGGTGCAGTTCTGGTTTTTGACCCTGAATGTCGACTGGTAGTCCTCGAGCTCTCCCTACATGTACTGGCATGTGTCGCATACCGCGGACCAGTGTAATTCAGAAGAGGGATGATAAATGATGTTAATTTGTTCACAAAGGTTTGCACCAGATAACATACAGGATTCACAAACACTTGTATAAAGTTGTTTTGATATGGAAGGGCCAACAACAGAACAACAAAACAGCACTTTGAGACATGACTAATTAGGGAACCCCCCCCCATCAGGTCCATTTGGTAAATATTCAAATAGATTTTATTACATATGTCCCAGTACATGTCAAGGCATAAGTATTTGATAGTCATAACGAACACTACACAAAACTACCTTCTGTGGACGGAATGAGTTTCATACTGATAATGTGAAAAAAAAAGAGAAAAAAAACTAACAGACTTTAGACAAGATATCCTTTGCAAGGTATCGGAGAGGTTTCAAATCATTGGAGGAACGTAGTTCATCCTTTTAAGAAGGGTTATTAGTACTAATCACGCTAATCCAAAACTCTGGAAAGAGTGTCTTTGTTTCCTAGGTGGAAGAGGCTGTAACTGAGCGAATGGACGGAGCAAAGTCCTTCGTGGCCTCGCAGCAAGGTAATTTCACATTAAAATGAAAAATAAGGTGACTAGTTGCTAAAATGAAGTCAGAAGATACTGAAGGTGGGCATCTGCAGCTCTCTGCCTCAAGAATAATGACCTGTGACTGTTTTGTTTTTGAGTGTCCCACTAACATAATGTGTTTCAGATGATTGCTATGTCACTAGAGTCCCTGAACCTACTCTAGAGGGCTATGGGTGGGTGAACCAACTATGACTGAGGGAGTGTGGGTGGAGACGGGCGCTAATTGAGCCATGATGATGAAGGTAAAGTTCGCAACCACCTAACCACAAACCACCTCTAGACTTATGGTGTTTACTGTACGGCAACTGAAATTCTTTCCCTTGATTGTAGTGTGGAGTGCTAATTATCAAGAGGGGGAAGGTGAGTAAAAAGCGTAAAACTTTTTTAAAAGTACATTGGATGAAGCTTTAGTCCTTTCAAACATGTTTTAGCTTTACATCAATAACTATCACTTAGAGGAGTATATTGCAAAAGCTATAAATTCCAAAATTGTGTAATATTCAACTAAAGAAAAGATAAGATGTTATAACGATCTAGTAGAGCCGAAAGGTAAATTAATTCTTATCTTATGGTTGAATATGTGTTGATAGTAATCTCAGTAATTAATTGGCTGTGTCAAAATATGCTACACGCATCCAAGTCAGAGTCCAATTTCCCATTTAGCCAAAGCTCGAATTCAAAAATGTCCATTGGAATAATCTTGAGCGTTCAAGACTTAACAGACAATGCAGAGATTGTTATAGAACCCCTCTATATAATGGTAAAATTTCAAAGTCCTCAAGACTAAGTAGTGATATGAAACCGATTTACAGAAAGTTAAATGTTTTTATGAGATGAACGCATAACAGTGAGAACTAACATCTGCTGCAAAGTTTTGCTAAATAATGACTTTTTCAGATGTTTTTTTGAACAATTAATGTAGATTTGTAATGGTTGAAGGTAGATTGTTCAAAAGAGGTCTCCTCTGCAGTTCAACATGTATTGATTTCAGAAAAGTCTGACCAATATGAAAATAAAAGTTCCTTTGATGTTTTGTATAATATAATGAATGTCTGAGTGTAAACTTTAAAATTGGTGAGAAGTGTTTGGCAAGTCATATTAGTGTAACATATTTATACATAAACACACAAGTCTGGTAAAATATTCACATTAAAACACATAACAGTTTGTATTTTCTGAAAAGGGCAGCAGATGAATTGCATATTTAGCAAACAAATCATTCTCAAAAAAATTCTTTTAGATTAGATGCGTGGTAGCGGCTCCACACAGAGTTACATCACATAATATAGGAATAAAAAGCCTGTATTAAGAAGTTAAAATACAAAGATGATGTTATTAAATGAAACGAAGTCTTGCTCAAATTCCAATAACATCACAGTTTGTTTTTACCAGACCAAGTTCAGTCTTGTATTTTCTATGTTAAAATTTTGATCTCCGTTGACAGAACTTAATGTGAGAACCTGAGTACTTTCAATATTGATCTATGAAATAATTGAATAATTCTTTTTGTATTGTAATCTGGATGGCGGGGATGTGAATTGCCAATTGAATTGAAGAGTTGACTTGGGTGATGCCACATCACCTACTATCTGGGTGGTTATAAACTCTTTGATTTTATTTCTATTTTATGTTTATTGTTTTGATGAATCCAGCTTTATAGTGTGTGCACAAACTTAACAAAATGGGCCATTTATAAAATGTTAGTTTATACAAAGTTTACAGAATTCTTACTAATATTCCACATTTCATTAGGTAGAGTTGAGATTTAATTAATTAGTTGATTTTATAAATTGTATAATAGGCAATGCAATAAAAAATGTAACTCAACTGAGGATGGGGAAATATCAAGAGAGGTCTGTGAGATGGGATACGGTTCCCCAAATGGTGCGCGTTTTGCCCATTCTGTGAAAAATTAGGAATTTTCAGGAACAAACATGGTGTGACTCTCCACATGTGTGAACTGAAGAGATCAACATGATGGTTCCCATATCACCATGCATCGTATGATATAGTAACCTCTCCATGGTGGAGACCCTGCTAACTGTGCGCAAAAGCATAATGGTTATGAAGACTCGTCCCCCTGTGCCTCAATTAAAGGTGTGGCCATGACTAAAGTCTTAATTGAGATTGAAATTGATGGTTTTGGGTAATGAGTTGATAATTTTACTGCACCATGGAAACCCAAATATTATGTGTGTATAGTCCTCTGCCCTGTTGGCTGGAAGGCAGAGATCATGGGTCATGTGATAGAGGAGTTCATGATTTTATCTTTTTTACGATTACTTCTGATTTTAGGATTTCATTTTGCCATAAGTGTTGTGGTGAAATTATAGTAATGATATAACTGAATAATTGAATTTAGACCAGTGTTAAATGTGTTGGTATCAATTCTGTTTTCTGTTCAATTAGGAAAAATTATAGTATTGATCTCATGATCAATAAAGAGGGGATAATTGAATTTCCAATCTTTAGGTAACATGCAAGGCTTGGAGCCATTTGAGAGACCTATCACTAACCTTTTAACAGATGTACTTCTCTCCTTCTAGACAGTAGAATGCAGCTTGTCTTCCTCCTTTCAGATAAACAATGAAACAACCTAATAGTGATGATATGGCGGCTGAGGTCGGAGAGATGTTGTCATGTATCTCTGAATTGAGAAGACGTCAAATGAACTCTGGTTTTGGATAACACTGACCCTGAGCTGTGAAGCCAGGGGTGTTGAACTGTGGTCTCAGACCTTGTTGTAATTCATAATTCCCACTGTGTGGGATTTGCAGACCAATAGCTAAGTCAGTGTGTTAGGGCCATGGGGATTCAGGTAATTAATTTCCTCACAATCCGTTGTAGGTGTTCTCTCTTCCTCACTTCTCCACAGTTCATGCCTGGTCCTCTATTTTTAAGTTGATCATTCTTAAATCTACCAGAACCATTACTCAGGCCCCCCAGACAGAAGTGTAAATCAGATACTTGACAATGTTACTGTGGAATGTATTGTCGGGATATTAATGAGTGTGAATTTCCTTATGCTTTTCCTGATGAAAGTGGAAACAGTGATGGACTCAAAGGGAAATGTAAACAAAGGCCATATGTAATCAAAGGGGGTGGGGTGAATGTTTTTACCAAGTTTCCTGAAAACTATGTGGGTATTATATTTTAGTATAATTCAAAGTGCGTGCTACTGCTGTACTATCCGTTCCTCTCTGTGGTGATGATTTAAATCTTGGACACTGTTAAAGGTTCCGCATACGACAAGTGTTTAGTTATACAGAAGTAAAAAATCCATTATATTTTCTTGATAATATCTGATACTTTATAATTATCCCTTATTGCTGTTAATAAAAGTATATTTGAACCGTTTCCATCAACTTTTAAGGTATGTTTAAAATGGGTCTGTGATAATTAGATAACCATGACTTTGATTTTGATTATGTTTTTGATGTGTTACATGCCTTATGGTTGTTTATTTGACCACAATGATAATGTGACAGCCACCCAATTCTGAGGTTACTTCCTGGGGGAGATATTTAACTAATCTCCGACATGCCTGGAGTCTAGCTCACTACCTATAGATGGATATAACTTATCCATCTATGTGCGTGAACAAAATTCTATTTGGACATAAGTAAAAACAAGGAACAATGCTTACCTGATACACTTAAAATCAAAGTGTTTGTCTCCCTTGGTCACGTACAGTGCACCAGTCCTTAGAATGAGGAAGGCCATCTGTCTACTAGATAGGCAGAGGACTGGGGGTGATGTAGGATACTCTATCACCCTTCTCTCAGTGCAAGGGAAGGCAATATTCCATAACACTAAACCAATGAGTAAACCAGCTCAAACCTTTCTCACCTACAGATAACAGCAAAAAATCTATTGGGTAACTCTATTGTAGTGTTTTCAGACAGAAACCCTCTTCGCGCAATTCTGACGCAAAGTTGCGAAATAAAAAGAACATACATTATATACATATACTGTATGTTTCTTTTTCAAACAACTTTGCTTCAGAAATGAAAGGGTTACTGACCCTGAAAACCACTAACAAAAGAGTTACCCAATCAGATTTTTTGCTGTTATCTGTAGAGTGGAGAAAGGTTAGAGCTGGTTTACTCATTGGTAGTGTTATGGAAATTTGCCTTCCTTGCACTGAGAGAAGGGTGCTAGAGTATCCTCACAACACCACCAGATCCGCCTGCCAATCTAGTGACAGACTGGCCTCCTCATTCAAAAGGAGAGACACAGTACGGTGACCAAGGGAGACAAACACAATGATTTAAGAGTAACAAGGTAAGCATAGTTCCCCTTGTATTTTAACATATGTCCAATAGAAATTGTTCACGCACATAGATGGAAAAGTTTATATCCATCTATGGAATTGAGCTAGACACCAGGCATGTCAGGAGATAGTTAAGAATAACCCCCCCATGGAAGTTAACGGCTTCAGAATAGTGTTTGCAAGTCCCACAATACTCAATTGTGACAAATAACAACAATAAAGCCAATAACACAACAAAAACATAATCAAAAACAAAGTCATGGTTATCTAATATCAAGACCCATTTGAACATACCTTAAAGTTGAAGGAAACGGTTCAAAATACTTTAAAAACAGCAAAGTAAGGATAATAAACAAAGTACTCAGATATTATCAAGAAAAATATAATGGATTTTTTTACTTCCTGAATAACAAACACACTGTCTATGCGAACCCTTTAACAAGGTCAGAAATTAAATCATCACACAGAGAGATCGGATAGAACAGCACGAGCACGCACTTTGATTATAGCATAAAAATATAACTACCACACTAGTTTTCAGGAACTTTGTAAACAATCACCCCACCCCCCTTTGATTACATATGCCTTATTTAACATTTTACCTTTAGTCATCACTGTTTCCACTTTCATCATAAAAATGCATAAGGAAATTCCCACACATTAAAATCCCGAACAATACATCACGTAACATTGTCAGTATCATATTTACCACAGTCCTGGGGGGCCTGATAATGGGTTCTGGTAGATTTTTTAAGAATATCAACTTACAAATAGAGACAGGCATGACCTGAGGAGAATGAGAGGAAGAGGAGAAACACTAACAAGGATGTGAAGGAAACTTACATATACCTGATCCCCTTGGCCCTAACACACTGAATTGCCTATTGGTCTGCAAATCCCAACACCAAGGAATTATGAATACCACAAGGTCTGAGACCACAGTTCACAACACCCCCGGCTTCACAGCTCAGGGTCCATGTTACCAAACCAGAATGTACATTTTACTCTTCTCCATTCAGAGAGACAGACAACATCTCTTCCGACCTCAGCCGCCATAACAACACTATTATGGTTTGTTTCCTTGTTTATCTGAAAGGAAGAAGACAGCTGCATCACTGTCTAGAAGAGAGAACAGGTACATCTGTTAAAAGTTAGTGTCGGTCTCTCAATGCTCCAAGGCCTAAGCCCTGTTACCCTAAAGATTGGAAATCAATTATCCCCTCTTATTGACATGAGATCAATACTATAATTCAAGATTGAACAGAAAACAGAAATTGAACACACATTTAACACAGTCTAAATTCAATATTCATTATAATCATTACTTATACTTCACACAACACTTAAGGCAATGAAATCCAAAAATTCAGATGTAATCGTAAAAACAGATAAAATCCATGAACTCCTCTATCACAGACCCATGATCTCTGCCGTCCAGCAACAGGGCAGAGACACATACACATACATATTTTGGTACCATGGTGCATAAAAATTACTCACCTCATTACCCAAAAACCACAATTTCAATCTCAATTAAAGACTTTAGTCTGCCACACTTTTAATTGAGAGCACAGAAACGAGTCTTCAAACCCATTATGCCTTTGCGCACAGTGAGGCACCACCATGGAGAGGTTACTGAGCACATACGATTGCATGGTGATAAGGAATCCATCAAAGTTGATCTCTTCCGTTCCACAGTGGAGAGTCCCCACCATGTTTGTTCCTGAAATCCTAATTTAATACCCTGAATGGCAAAACTGCCCAATTTTGGGGAACCGATCCCATCAAAGACCCCCTCTTGATAATTCCCCATCCTCAGTTAGATACATTTTTATTGCATTCCTATATCCATTTATAAAACAACTAATTAATAAAATCTCTAACTCTACCTAATGAACGTGCATAAGTAAGAATTCTGTAAACTTTGTAAACTAACATTTTATAAATGCATTTTGTAGTTATGCACACACAATAAAGTTTGGAATCCATCAAAACAAATTAAAAAACCATAAAATGAGAAATAAAATCAAAGAGTTTATAACCACCCAGATAGGTAGGTGATTGCATCACCCAAGTCAAACCTCTCATTCAATTGGCAATTCACATCCCCCGCCATCCAGAAATTACAATACAAAAAGAATTATTCAATTATTCATAGACCAATATTTGAAGTACTCAGGTTCCTCACCTTAAGTTCAGTCACCGGAGGCTCAAAAATTTAACATAGAAATCACAGTGAGCTGTAGACTTGTCTGAAAAACAAACTGAGGAATGTTAAATGGAATATTGAGCATACATCGTTCATTAATACATCATCTTTGTATTTTAAACTTCTTAATACAGCTTTTTAATCCCTAATATTCTGTGATGTAACACGTGTGGACCGCTACACGCATCTAATCTAAAAGAATTTTTTTGAGAATGATTTGTTTTGCTAAAATATGCAATTCATCTGCCTGCCCTTTTTCAGAAAATACAAACTGTTATGAAGTTTTTAATGTGAATATATACCAGCACTTGTGGGTTTTTATATTTTTATTTTTTATGTATAAATATGTACACCTAATTCTACTTGCCAAACACTTTTTCACAATTTTCCTAAAGTTTCCCCTCAGACATTCATTCATATTATACAAAACACTCAAGGACTTTTATTTCCATAATGTCAGACTTATTCTGAATCAATACATATTGAACTTGCAGAGAGAACCACTTTGTGAACAATCTACCTCAAACCACTACAATCTACATTAAACAAAGTTCAAACAACATCTGAAAAAAGTCATTATTTAGCAAAAACTTTGCAGCACTGTAGATCTCACTGTTATGCGTATACATCTCAATAACATTTACTTCTGTAAATCAGTTTCATATCAACTTACTTAGTCTTGAGACTCTTGAAATATTACCATTATATAAGGGGTATAACAGATCATCTCTTGGTCGTTAAGTCTTGAAACTCAGATTATTTCCAATGGAACAATTTGAAATCAGCTTTGGCAAATTGGAATTGGACTGAATGGATGCCGTGTTACATATTTAGACACAGCCAATAATTACTGAGATACTATCACGACACATAATCAACACATAAGACTAAGAATTAAATTTACTTTCGGCTCTACAGATCGTTAAACATCTTATCTTATCTTTAGTTGAATTTACACAATTTTTAGATTATTGCTTTTAGCATAATCTCCTCTAAGTGAAGATATTGATGTAAAGTAAAACATGTCTTGAAAGGACTTAAGCATCATCCAATTTACTTCTTAAAAAAGTTGTTACAGCTTTTTAACTCACCTTCCCCCTCCTTGATAATTAGCAACTCCAACAACTACAATCAGGGAAGAATTTCAAGTGCCGTAACAGTAAAAACACATAAGTCTAGAGGTGGGTTTGTGTTAGTGGATGCGAATTCACCTTCACCATCATGGCTCAATTAGCGCCGTCTCCACCCACCTCCTGTCATAGGGTGGTTCACCACCATCAGCCCCTAGAGAAGGTCCAGGGACATTGTGACAAAGCAATCATCTGAAACACATCTGTTAAGTGGGACACACAAAAAACAACAGTTCACAGCTCATGATACGTGAGGCAGACTGCAGATGCTCCACCTTCAGTAACTTCTGACTTCATTTTAGCCAACATAGTCACCTTAAGTTTATCATTTAAAAATGTTGAATTAACCTTGCGCCGAGCCCTGAAGGACCTTTGCCCTCCCATTCGCGCAGTACAGGCCCTCATCCACCTAGGAAACAAAGACACTCTTTCCAGAGTTTTGATAGCGTGATTATACATAATAACCCATCTTGAAAAGGATGAAACTCTTTCCTCCAATGATTTGGAAACCTCTCCGATACCTCAAAGGATATCTTGATCCAAGTCTGTTATTTTTTCTCTATATTCCACATTATCAGTCATGAACTCATCCTTCCACAGCAAGGTAGTTTTTGTGTTTTGTCAGTTATGACTATCAAATACTTATAGGCCTTGATAACTGGCAAAATGTATAAAATCTAATTTGAATATATTTACAATGGACCTGATGGGTGGTTCCAAATAGCATGTCCTCAACAGTGCTGTTTTGTTTTTCTGTGTCTGTAGCATAATCAAACAACTTTATACAAGTGTTTTGTAATCCTGTAAGAATATCTGGTGCAAACCCATTGTGAACAAATAACATCAATTATCATCCCTCTTCTGACATACACTGTCCGCGTGCGACACATGCCAGTACATGTAGGAGAGCTCAGAGAGACAAACCATCCGACCACAGGTCAAAAACCAGACCCACATCAACTGCACAACCTTATCTCAACCCAAAAAACTACACTCCTTATCATAAGCATGATTTTATATGTTTATTAACGACATCATAAACAGAGGCTAACAAACTGAATTAAACCGGCTATGTGGAAGTACATTGACGTACCATGTAGGGAAGGGAAGCTGCAGTTGTTTTGGCTGCAAAATCCAGCCATCGCATTTCCTTGTAAAACAGGATAATTTCTCTAAGTGTGAGCAGTACATATCACAATGCAATTGTGACTGTCCCGCAAAATAGCTTCTAGCAGGTCATTTAACTAAGCATGATGCTGCATCGCCTGCCAGATGATGATACAAAACCCTTTAATTTCTATAAGTGTCCAAAATCATGAGCATCACCGAAAGCACATCCTGAGTTAGGTGATAATGGTGGCAACCTATATCAGTAGTGAATAACACGACCGTTTGGTGGGGGTTGAGAGCGGACAGTTCTGTTGCCTGCTTTGGAAGTACCAGGAGGCAGGTTTGTGCTTATATGAACACCCAGTCATTTTAATACCTGCGGAGCCAGCTAGGGTGAACATTAGTCAGATCTTCCAAGAATCAGTCCGGGTTGGTATTGTTGTCCTGCTGTAAAGTGTTCCTGGCTTTTGTGATGTATACATATCCAGGGGTTGAAGTAACTAATTACAATGCAGTCTGGAAGTTATTTTTTTTTTTTTTTTTTTTTTTTTTTTTTTTTACTGCCATAAGTAGATTTTCAAGTCCCGTATTTATTTCATTACACCATGGTATCTACCTAGTTACGTTTCAAAATCATAACCTTGTATACTGAGTACAAGTTGGAACCTAGAACTGCAAGCAGTTTTTTATGAACGGTGGGCCATGCCTCCCCGCGCGACTCGGCCCCCGGGCTCAGCGAGCCCACGCAACTCAAATGTGCTCATTTTTGTCACCAGGAGCACGTTTGCCGGGTTTGCCGATAAAACCTTGGGTAAAACCAGGCTGCCTGTCCTCTCCCTTCCTCTTACTGAAGTGGGAAGAGTACTGATAGTGTCAAATGTTGAATAGGTTTGATGTAACAAGTCACGCCCCACTTTTGACAAAACATAGCAAAACCTTATCGACCGGGTTCGGGACGACTCCAGATCACAGTCCCCGAATTTTCGTTGACAGAATCGAGCAACTTTTAGTGTCTGCTTGATTTACCGTGTTTATAGCGCCCCCTGTTGCCAAAATTTGCACCAAATTTGGTAACAGAGGCCACTGGTTTAACCTTGGAAACAAGAGACTTGAGTTTACATGTTGATAGCTTGTATTTTTGACAAAAATATGCAACAGTATGTGTTTTTTAGCTAGTCAGAAAAAAAAAGCTATTTTATAAGTACCTGGTTTTTTTGGAGAAGCAAAATTCTTTTGATAACTTATGATCAAGGCAGTCTGGAGAATGTGTGTGCAAAGTTTTGTGGAGCTGGAGCGTAAACCCTAAGAGAGTTCGAAAAAGTAGGTTTTTTGACGTTAGGGACTTACAAAAGAAAAATGCAGGTGGGAGTGGGCGTGGCCTAAGTCATCAATGCGGATCTATTTCGGGAACACGGGGATATAAAGTTTATGAAAGATGTGATTAAAAATGTAGAAATTTCAGGCCAAAATGCGTTTGCGTTCCGTTACAGCGCCACCTAGTGGAGGCATACGCACCATTTTTGGTATGGGGTGTCTGTGTCCCCCTATTCCAAATAAACCCTTAAATTTCACAGTCCTCAGCATACACTTGAGCTGAATAAAAGTTTGTTGTTTATCTCGTAATAAGCCACGCCCACTTGACCATCGTGATTACCTTCAAGAAATTGCCTCCAGGAGTGACCCACATCATCCCGCCAAATTTTGGTAAAAATCGTTTTGCCGTTTTTAAGAGATATTAATGTTGCCATATTTGCAGCGCACCCTAGTGGGCGAAAATGAGCCAAAGTGGCTCACACCCCCAGGAGTTACATGGCAACCATGGATCTCACATATGGTGTCCCATAACATATTTTGACGGAGTTATGCAACTCATTGCATTTTAGTAGCCTAGCGAGAAAATTTTATTCGTAATAATTTGCGCATAATTTGACATAAGCAAAAAATCTTTTGATAAACTGTAGAATGTAGGTCCACAGAAGAAATGTACGTGCCAAATTTCACACTGATGGGACCAAACCCCATGGGAGGAGTTTTGAAAAAGTAGGTTTTTTTGAGTTTTGCGATTCCTGAAACAAAAAAGTCTAGCGGAAATGGGCCGTGGCCTACGCCCAAGAGATTCAGGCCTATTCAGTGGAATCTGGGGATATGAGGCTTTTGAATGTGCAACATGCGGTGTGGGAGTTATAGGCCAAAAGGTGTTTTCCTTGGTTATAGCGCCACCTGCTGGCGGACATATGTCACTTTTTGCGCCTGAGGTACGTGCAGGGGTCTGGACCAACCCCTCCAAATTGCACCACCCTCCCTTGCGCGGTTTAGCCTGCAGCAACACTTTTACTCGTGGAAGAATAAAAATAACGATAATAAAAATTTTAACAAAAACAATAGGGTTCCCAGCACCGCTGGTCCTGGGAAACGCGTATGCTTGTGCATACGCGTCCCCCAGGCCCCGCGGGCTTGGCCCCCTAATTAATATCCAAACCTTGAATCTGTATTTTCGTAACCAGTACAGTCATCTGATTGAAAACAGCCAGTGAAAGCCAGAACATATGGATGAAAAACTGAATACTGCAGCGCACTGGTTTGCAGTAAGGGTGTTTATGATTAATTATTAATCAATTAATTGGCATTAAGAATTTTACCAATTAAGATTGCATCCACGAACATTTAACCTATAGTCTAGAAATGGAAGTAACTGCATCTTACTTGACATTGTTTTGTCTTATGGAGCCGTTTGATGAATAAGGAAACTAAAACTTAAAATGTAAAAAATGACAAAGATACATTTTGTATCTTATACATTAGTAACTGTTAGCATTTTCACATATTGGTTAAAGAAAGCCAAAAATTTGCAACGCTGCCTCAGAAAGTGACTGCGACCACTGAGCAAAACACACTTGAAGGTGGGAGAAATATAGACTGAAGATTTAGAGAAATAGAAGGCTCTTTTCCTGAATACCTCTATTGATAATATATTAAACATCAACATTTAAAACAAACTAATACTCTGAGAGAGATTTGAGACAAGTACTTTGTACTTTTTACTTTGAATAATAATAAATTTAAATAATTTAAATAATTTTTTTCCCAACACCTCTACTTTCATTTGTAATTGAATAATATTTTTAGTAATGTAACAGTACTTGTACTTGAGTATGTATTTAAATACTCCTTACACCACTGCACATATAAATAGAAACAATACAATCATGTTCATATTCAAAATGCGTAATTCTCCATCAGGAACATGCACAACACAGTCATGAGCCAGTTCTATGGCAGTGAACTTATCAATCATAATGGCAACAGCGGCCACTGCTCTTAGACAACCCAGCATACAAAGGACTACAGGGGTGAGTTGAGACAAGTAGCACGACACAGGATGGCAATGAAACCCATGTTTTTGTATCAGGATGCCTGTAGCAAAGCCTTCTCTCACATGTACAAGCAGACGGAAACGGTGATGATAGTTTGGCACCCAGACGCTGGAGATCATGGTGAGAGCATGCTTTAAGTCCTGAAAGGCTTTGTGCATTGTTTCAGTCCACAGTACCTCTGAGGGAGCTGACTGCAGCGTGGCAGCTCACAAAACAGAGTCCATAGCAGCATACTCAAAAGTCCAATGTCTGTAATCATCCCCAAGAATGAGAGCATGTCCTTCTTAGTTCTGGGAGGAGGCATGTTGACCAGCAGTTTCACCCTTTTTGGTGACAGGAGGGATGGTCTATCCTTCAGGATGTGACCCATGTATGTGACTTCAGCCCAACAAATTTGCACTTTAGCCAGTGATGCTCTGTGTCCACACTCAGCCAACCTCTGCAGGAGCAAGACTGAATCAGTTCGACAAGCTCCTTCTGATGTAGAGGCAATCAAAAGATCATCTGCGTATTGCAGGAGTGTTGACCTCCCTGGCAGGTGGAGGTCATCCAGGTCTCCTTTGACCACCGCTGCGTACACCACCGGAGTCTCGACAAAGCCCTGCGGCAAACGCCACCGTGTATACTACCTGCCTTTGAACGTCAATGCAAACAGATACTGGCTATCTGGATGCAACATATATAGAAAAAACTGAATATAAATCAACGACTGTGTTGTGTGTTGAGTTAAATGGTAAAAAGGCTAAAACTGAATCAGTGTTTGCCACAACTGGAGCTGTTGGCACAACAATGTTGTTTATAGCTTACAAATCTTGCACAAACCGTCATTCATTCAGATGATTATAAAACAAATGTGCTCTCTGGTAACTGAATGTTCTCACCTAATGATAACATATACAGTTCTTCACCCAAGTGTGTTATTGTTTGGGTTAGAGAGGCTGATACAGCTGCTCTCCATGCTTGGCATTGACCTGCCCTTCTTCCAAGATGTTCTGGTTCACTGCCGGGCATAACAGTTATAGTGATATGTGGAAATGAATATTTAAACTTATCAAATAATCCACGTTATGTGTCAGACAGTTAAATTGGAATCGTACACACTTGTGGACCAACAAACACACACTACTCAGTTTTCCAACCCCTCTTGAACGTTTAAGAAATCATTAGCCAGTACCTTGTACTGCTCCGAAGGGTTAAATGCTGCTTTACAATGACAGTTCACAGGCAAGGCCTCATAGCAGACATCAATCACACACATCTTAGTGACGTTTTGGCATTTTTCTGAATATTGGGAACTTTGAAATAGATGACATGTTAAAATCTGCCAAAGTCCAGCAATACAAACAATCAGCAGTGTATTTCAAAAACTTAAATGCTTGAGCTCCTTTATCATCAGGTAGGGTTAAAAACAAACAATCGCGTA